>JASUDE010000089.1:83335-136456 GCA_034509685.1 Colletotrichum cereale | reverse complement strand
TTATGGTTGAATTTACTTATATAAAAGGTAGAAGGGTAAGGAAGAGTGCGTCACTCACTATGATGCGTCACTCACTATGCATGTACGTTACGTCTCACCCAATAAGTATCACCTATGGCCTGTACTACCTTCTCAATATTTCAACGCAGTGCAAAACACCCAATAGCGCAGGCAGAGTAGCTACTGCATGATTTAGGCCTCGCCTCAACTGTGAATGTATATGAGGGAATGATAACCGAAACTGCAGTTCACTAAGGAAGTGGCAAGCCAAAGCGAAAGATGTTGCTGACAGAAGTTCTGCGATCACGAAACGAGGCCATAGGCCAGAAAAGGTTCTTATTCTTTCAATCCTAAAGGCTTTAGGCATAGGTGATGGGGAAGAGATTAGAAAAATATTATTTCCCTAACCTCTCATCTTTACTACTTCTAGTTAACACGGCCAAAGAGGCTTCTCCTAGCGAAGCGGGAGCCCAGGAGGTCCTCGGGGGACCGCTTATTCTGCTGCGGACGCTGGCGTTTACCACCAGCACCAGCAGCATTAACACCAGCACCAGCACCAGCAGCATTAGCACCACCACCTAACAAGCCAGTCAAAGCCCCTAAGCCCTTGCCCTTCGCCTTACCCTTCGCCTTGCCGGCAGCAGGATTGGTGGCAGCAGGATTGGTGGCAGGAGGTCTAGCGGCAGGAGTATTGCCGGTAGCAGGATTGCCGTTGACGTTGGTGCCGGCTTTGACAGCGGCGGCAGCAGAGCCGGCAGCTTGTTGGGTCGAGTTGGAGAGAAGCTCCTTAACGGCGGTGAGACCCTGCTCACCCGGTGTCGCAGCCTCTTGGTTTGACTTCACAGCAGCAGGAAAGTCAACGATGTCCTTCTCAACCTGTGAGAGAACACCTTGAAGTGTGGCAGCGGTTGGAATATTCTGCGGGGTATTTTGCTTAGGCGTTATGTCGGTCTGTTGAACAGCGAAGCAGCCGCCAAAGGGGCCCTTTGCGCTTTTGTTGAAGCAACGAACGGTGCAGACGTCCCCCGTTGAAGCTATCATTCATTTAAGTTAGAGACTACATGGAATCAACGAGTACGCAGGACTGTGTGACATACCTCCTACACAAGCCATATCAGGGGGCATCTGGACTTTGAGCTTGATCAGTCCGTTGTATGGCTTGGATTCCTGAACCACAAGCTTGGTCTGACCGCTAGCGCCGTTTGAGTTGCTGGTTAAGTCGAGGTCGCAGGTGTAGGGCCCAGCGCCGTCGGCGCTGACCTGGGCAATAGTCACATCAACGTTGGCCCCAACAGTGACCTGTGTAACGGTGCGGTTCCCCAGGTGGTTCTCGGTCTCCTCTCCGATGTCAATGTTTCCCTGGAGTATGGTCCGGCCGCATTCGTTAACAACGTTGGCAGTGATTTCATTCTTATTAATGATATTCGCATCAACCTGTTTTTGGTCGACTGTTAAATATAGGTGAGTCATATGTATCTGTTGGTAACCGTCTGTCTCTCGAACGACTTACCTAACATCCCGGGGCTCGGAGGACCGGCAGGACCCTGAGCTTTGAGGATGACACCCTGGGCGTGGGTCATCGTCAACAGAACGGAGACTAACAAGGCTCTCATATGAGCAGACATGGTTGCTGTGTGAGTGAAAAGAGAGAACACAGGAGTACTAGAAGAGAAAGCAAGAGTTCATTTAGACAATCATGCAAAAAATGTTGTGTCCAGCACTGTTAAAGGAAGAGAAGGATGAGAAAGTTGGCCTTCAAAAGAGAAATCGCGGGCCGGAGCGGGTCAATTCAAGCAAACTTGAAGTTCGAATTAGAGTTTTGGTGAAGAACTCAGACGGAAAAAGCACAGGGGGGTCACATAGAGTATTACTCCAAGATCAAACACTTCAACGTTATACATGAGTGTGTGTTTCCTAGGTTTTCCCTCTTTTGCCTACACCCTCTCTTGCCTCTTCATGGTGACAAGAGGTAGGTGCCTATTCTTTCCAAGGCGGAAAGGCGTGCACAGAAAGAGAAACAATAGGGTTTGCGGAGATCAGTGGCAAGCGTTTCCGATGCTAGGCTGAGAGAACAAAGCGGTCTGATGGGTCAAACAACAATAAGCTTCAGGAACCATAAACTCTGTTTCTTTGTCTAAAACTGGATGTGTGCGTCTCGCTGTTTCTGCCCCTTCCAAAACTTGAGAGATTCGGCTCTGGCAGCTGGCCTTACGGCTAGGTATTCCCTGCGGATTTTGGGCACGTTTCGTGACCAGCCGGGGATCCCCAATCCAGCACAGATCCCCTCTGTAGGTCTGCCGGCCGATCATTCGGAACAGATGTCATCGTGGGGTAAAATTATTTGTGGGGATAACTGGCGTACGCAGGCTCAAAATGGCTGGGTCGAAGGTCGAGATAATATCGAATCGCTTCCTGGGGGCCAGCCTATTCGCCTTTACAGCCGCCCTGTGCTGTGCTGTGCTGACCATTAGAGATGGTCGCAAAGAAGTCGGTCGTACGGAAGCCATCCCATTATCCTGCTGGCATGTATCAATACTGGCATACACGTACGTCTCAAGGAGTCCAGACGAGAACGGGGCTGTAAAGGCGTTTCAAGCCCTCTTGCGATAGACCGACATGGAATATCCCGCCTTGGATACGCAAGGTGGTGGGCATCGGAGAATGAGTGCAACTTTCAATCCCATCCGCGCCTTTACGTGCACTTTATCCGGACATTTTGCGTCTGCCAGACCTTCACCGGCGGGGCCTGGCTCCCGAGGACATCAGACGGTCCGTAATCTGAGACGAATCCGTAACGCTGAGTGTGCCCAGTGACATAGTTGCTTCTATTGACGCTTGAGGGCTTTCTATTGCCTGATGCGCGGGCCAGTATGGCAATTTCCCCGAACAATGACTAAGGCAACCATACGGTCTGTAGAAAGAGTCAATTGCGTCCTCGTTTCTGACCTGGAAGAACCTGTGATTCATCGTGATTGAGAAGGCCGGGGAGCCCATAGCTTAAAGTTACAAGCCATCGAGTATCAGGAAAGTCTAGTGAGGCAATATTTGAACGTGTAGATGTAGATATCGATATCAATTAGGTGAGTTACACAAGAATGTGACAATAGCTAACAATAACACTAAGAGAATGTACAATATTGGAATGCAGTTCTTTCATAAGCCTATACCATGCATGCAACACTGTAGAGTAGTCTGAATTCCCTCAGCTACGTAATCAGGTAAACATACAGCTGATTACTGTAGCAATATCGGAGCTTCAGGGGTCTGATGCCGTGTGTAAACCTCTGACAACTTCTCTAGTAGGCACCAGTAGGGGCCGCATCGTAACCATGGCCCTGGCTGCCGAGGGTGCTCGTAGGGCGAACGATGGTCTGGAAGCCGGAAGGTGTGTTTCCGCCAATACCAGGAAGCACACCACCAATTGCGTTGCCCTTACCACCCAGAAGGCCGGTAGGAAGAACGCCATCAACAGAGCCACCACCGATTGCGCCGCCCTTGCTGCCACCAAGAAGTCCGGTAGGGAGAACGTTGCCGACAGAGCCGCCGCCGTTTGCGTTGCCCTTGCTGCCACCTAGAAGGCCAGTAGGAAGAACGCCATCAACGGAGCCACCACCGATTGCGCCGCCCTTGCCACCCAGAAGGCCGGTAGGAAGAACGCCATCAACAGAGCCGCCACCAATTGCGTTGCCCTTGCCACCAAGAAGGCCAGTAGGAAGAACATTGCTGGCAACGCCACCGCTGTATGCACCGCCCTTGCTGCCACCAAGAAGGCCGGTAGGAAGAACGCCATCAACAGAGCTGCCGCCGTTTGCGCCGCCCTTGCCACCGAGAAGGCCGGTAGGGAGAACGTTGCTGATAGAGCCGCCGCCGTTTGCGCCGCCCTTGCCACCGAGAAGTCCGGTGGGGAGAACGCCATCAACAGAGCCGCCGCCGTTTGCGCCGCCCTTGCCACTGAGAAGTCCGGTGGGGAGAACGTTACCGACAGAGCCGCCGCCGTTTGCATTGCCCTTACCACCCAGAAGGCCGGTAGGAAGAACGCCATCAACAGAGCCGCCGCCGTTTGCATTGCCCTTACCACCCAGAAGGCCGGTAGGAAGAACGCCATCAACAGAGCCGCCGCCGTTTGCGTTGCCCTTACCACCCAGAAGGCCGGTAGGAAGAACGCCATCAACGGAGCCACCAATTGCGTTGCCCTTGCTACCCAGAAGTCCGGTAGGGAGAACGTTGTCAACAGATCCACCACCGTTTGCGTTGCCCTTGCTACCCAGAAGGCCGGTAGGAAGAACGCCATCGACAGAGCCACCACCGATTGCGCCGCCCTTGCCACCGAGAAGTCCGGTGGGGAGAACGTTGCCGATAGAGCCGCCGCCGTTTGCGTTGCCCTTGCCACCGAGGCCAATAGGAAGAACGTTGCTGGCAGCACCACCGCTGTATGCACCGCCCTTGCTGCCACCTAGAAGGCCGGTAGGAAGAACGCCATCAACGGAGCCACCACCGATTGCGCCGCCCTTGCTGCCACCAAGAAGTCCGGTAGGGAGAACGTTGCCGACAGAGCCGCCGCCGTTTGCGTTGCCCTTGCTGCCACCTAGAAGGCCAGTAGGAAGAACGCCATCAACGGAGCCACCACCGATTGCGCCGCCCTTGCTGCCACCAAGAAGTCCGGTAGGAAGAACGTTGCCGACAGAGCCGCCGCCGTTGGCGTTGCCCTTGCCACCCAGAATTCCAGTAGGGAGAACACCATCTAGACCAGCGCCCTTACTGTCGCCGCAAGAGACGCAGCCTGTAGAACTTTTGTCGGAGGCATCGTAGGACCCTGGGCGAGCCAAAGTGCCGGCCGAGAAGGCGGTGAGAGCGGTAGCGATGATAGAGCCCTTCATTTTGATATTCTTATGATGACTTGCTGTAGTTTGGTCGGTGTGTTTGGAGAGTGGAAAAGGTTGACAACTTGTTTGGATGACTGAAAAGACTGATTTCAAAATGAACGGAAGAAAAGACTTGCTTCAGAGAGGTAAAGAGTGAATGGAGTAGTTTGCTGTGGGATGGATTGTGACAATAGGAATAACGATGAAGGGAAGGGCCCGTTTTATGCTCTTGATGTCTGGAAGCATAGCGCGCACAGTATAGCCTGGAGCCTGTCTAGTAGACGCCATAGTGGCGACGACCAGTTAACCAACATAGCGGGAATGGAAATGATAGCTTCTGCGCCATGACACGAAATGCCAAATAAGGCTGCCTGCGTAAATTAGAGTAATATCACAGTTTGCTTTGCGTAGTTCCCAAACCCCCAGTCTGGACCTTTAGGATTGCCATTGATTGTCATTTGATGACGCTTGAGAGAAGGCTCGAGAGTTTAGATTATGCTACTTGACTGGAGTTGGTTAAGAGGATCGGGTGGTGAGGGGCATGGGTGTTTGGTCAGCGTGGTTAACCTCAAACTAAGTAAGGGGGGGGTAGTAGCGCGTGTCAATGGTGCAGTTAGTGTGGATGCGTCATTTAATTCCTCCAGGTAAGGAATTGAACGATACATATTCTCTAGTACCCGCTGATTGGCCGCTGTGAAGACGCCAATTTAGCGGTTGAAGTTGGCGTCGTTTTATGTTGTTTCCGAAAGAAGTTCCCATAAGCAGATCTGTGGCGGTTTCGAGGGAGCGGCGGGTTTCCAGACTAATAAGTTAGTCACCCGCTTGTAAGAGCTACTACTGTAGCGGCGATTGACCGTTCATGTCCCCCCTTCTGTCTCCTTGGAGCCTATAAGGGCGTTGAACCACGATAATGCAGTGGAAAAAATGAGTTTAGAGTTCCCGACTCTGTATCTAACAAGGCATCGGAATAGCTGTCTAACACGTGTTTAAGACAATTGCATAAATGGGTTATACAAGAAGATATCACCAGCATCACCCTAGTCAGGCCGGGAGATGATACCTGCCGAGACTAAAACCTTTCGCCCTCCACTGTTCTGGAAACATCCTCAAATCTCAAATATACCGTTGCTTCATTAGGCTTACTGCAGAGTGACCTCAACGGACTTTAACAGAAGTGACGTCGCAATTGTCAGTGTGTGATTAGCGGCTTGCGAGTCACATCACAATCTTGAGTTGCTATTTCCATGTTAGTTGGAAAATCGAATAAGCAGTCCTAGTAACCAACACTCTGAAAACTTTTGTAGAGATAACTGATGGGCTCATAGGCGAGGATATCCTATTGCAGATAACGGTGGTTGTTTAGTTGCTTTGTGGTTTTCTAACTACGAGTCAGCGACAAGGTGAAGGAGGATATCGGCTACCCCCTGGTCTGGCTGGCAACCCGTGAATCGGCTCATTTGCTGACTCTCTTTAAGTCAGACGGCATAAGGGAACCCGTCGTGTCTGCAACGACAGTATGCAATATTAAGGGTATCCAGGGCGGTTTAGAATCAGACAATCAATGTGTACAGTTCCAGTGTATTTCTTTTCTTTATCCTTTTTCTTTTTCGTTACGATTTGGCTGGCGCAGACAAAACTGAAAGTGGCGTGTACATCAAAGCCTGATTGGTGTGACTCTGATATCAACAGTACTACGCATGATATGTGGCTTGAGAACTCAACGTGCAGGGAAGAGGCTAAGCTTTCCGCGTAAAAGCGGCCGAAAAACTCCACATGGTCGTTTCGAGGTTATAAAGCCATTGTCTTGGTGTTGAGGTTGAAAGTGCCAAACCCCCAATAGTTGCACTCCGATACTGGGGGGGCTAAAAGGGAATTGCCACTTAGCTGGCTAACACTTTGTGACGACTCAAGGATAATGACAATATTAGGACCTTCAACGTAACTCTTAAGAGGTGGATGCAGTCTGTACAGTATGGTCTGTGCAATTGAAAGGGAGGAACTGTGGGACAGATAGGCCGTCTGCTAATAGATATGGCTTCTAGTTATGAATTTGTAAAAACTCATTTTGTACTACTGACTTTTGCTCTTTAACCAACAAAGCCTTCTGATAAGACTATATATCTCTAAACGGTACTTATATTATGGCGCACACCGTCAACAGGAACCTGTCTTAAACATTTCTCGTAATCTCCTGACCAAAACTTACAAAAGCAATGATGATGTGCCCCATACCCCATTTGGCTAATGGCTCACATGTCAAAACACTACCACAGACTATCTTGGCTTGCTTCACGTGTCACTGTGGTTTGGGAAGCGATGAACTGGGAAAGGGGAAAAGGTTCCCAGAGAACTTCGAAGAGCTGTTGGCCCAGAAAAGGGTGGTCAACAGAGAACTCTATAAAATGCAATGGTTGGCGTTAGCTTCAACTTACATACTGCCTGAAAAGAAATTTAGGAACAAATCTACTCGTCGGTTGATCCTGAAGCCATGTACAAAATCAGTGTCTGACGTTCAGTCACTTGCTTCATCATCAGTTCGTGCTCTAAGCTGGCCCGGAAAACCCTGCCTTACGGAATTTGAATGAAGGGTACGCGTTTCATGACGTGAGTAGAGTTCCTTTCAAACACATGCATACTATCTCCATCTGTATCGACCTTGATTATAATACATGTATTATCAGGAAGCATTTAACAGCAACAATCTACCGGGTAGCTAAGCTACAATTGCGTAGAAAGCATGTTATAACAGAACACAGCCCCCCCCGAAACAATATACCTAATTCTTCCAGATCTCAGGAGCACTGAAGGTGATTGTAGCATCCTCCAACTTCGTGCCAGGAAGGAAACGTACGAGACCTGGCCAGAAGTTGGGGAAATATTCATCGCCGACTACGTTCGTCCCAAGACTCTCTTCGACATCGCCGCCCTCCTGGTTCATATCGAAAATTCCCAATGATGCATGGTTGGTGACTTGCCCAGGCACAGTCGCAGCCCAATAATTTGTTCCGGCTAGCTCGTCCAAGTCGGTCTTGGCATACGGCAGAGGCGGCTGTGCCAGAGTCGCGTTGACGCCCAGAAGTTTGTAAAGGTCTGTGCTGAACGGCAGAACACTTGGCAGTAATGGCTTGAATTTTGCCTGGAACCAAGGCTTCTCCGCAGGTTTAGACTCGCTGGGATCTCCTGTCGTATCGTGAGGGTAAACCTTGACAGCAGTTTCTCCGTTCTCGTTCTCAGTCCAGTCGAACCGGGCCAAATGTTTGGGAATGTTCCAGTCTTTCGATGCGTTAGCAACCGTCGTTCCCTTTTACATCTTCATACAGATTAAATGATTGAGAGGTGATCTTACTTGTTCTTCCATTCCAGCACGTGTACTTTTGACTGACGTAGATCCTGCTCACTCTAACATTTGTTCTCTCCTGAGCAAGCCCACTTGAGGCTTCCGTATGATTGTACTTGAAGAAACCAGGAACAATGAGGAGTTCGTCGTACGGCCCTACGGGACTCTCGGTATACCGAATGATTTGGATCATGCCTAGACCGCCAATAAATTCGCCCTCCGTAGCTGACGCAAACTGCCGCTCGAGAGGCGCGAATGCCTTAGTCGGTAGATCGGTTGATGGAGGAACAAAGGTGATAGCGTAGACTGTGCCCTTAAGCGTCCATGGCGCCGGTGCCAGTTCGATGGGAGCTGATGAGTTGTTGTCCCATTGAGCCAAACAGAGACCCGCAAAGGTTGCGGCTAGAAAAGAGATGCCGTATCTCATGACGATTCTGAATGCCGAGAGATGTAAAGGTGGTCGAAGAATTACGAGTGTGTGCTAACTCGTCTGATTCATATATATTGGAGCTGGTCAGCCCTATGGAACCGTCGGCAAAGACAATCAAGTTCCACGGTCGACCTTATGTATGTGTGTCGCCCAATCGGGCCGGAGCCGTCTTTGACTGTTGCTCGTCATCATGTAGTATGACAAGGAACAGAAGTGACTAGCTCACTTACGGCAAGCACGTCGGAACGTGCTCTCAAACTCCACGTTTAATAAGAAATTCTAGTCGTGGCCCAGTCGATCGACATTGCAGACAGTGGGGGCGGGCGAAGTGGTAGACGTTGTAGGTTAGCGAGATTATACATTGTGCCGGCACTTCTGGGTCCGAGATGGCCCCCCTCCTCCTCGGTGCATCGTATCAGGTAATTGCGCCGCAGCCAACTGACACGACGCACTACCCCGCAGAGACTTGATTACCCAATGAGAACAAGGGTGTATAGGATGGCGTGCTTGTCGAGGACACAAAGCTCTGCAGTTGCGCAATAGAATCATGATGAGAGGACTATGGTCATCATATACAGGTCTCGAAAAGGAAAGGGAAAGAGTAAGCATGCAAAACGTCAAACAGAAGATAAGATTAAGCGAAGAAGCAATGTCAGACACTTGGGAGATTCAAATGAGCCGAGTATTGGTGTTAGTCACTCAAATCCACTTATGTAAATAAAGACAGGGGGACTCGCGACCAATAAGCGAAAGAGTTCATGATGGGATACGGGTGTGTTCCTGCACAGTACCCGTAACTCACATATCCTTGTGTTGCCAATGGCGCAGATCTAAAGTTTTCCTAACCCTTCTCAGCTTTCAGCTTTGAGGAATTCAACGCACTAGCGACCTGTAGAACCACTGCGTTCTCTTCTTAAGAGTAGGAGCTTCGCCGGTTGATGTTATTACATTACTCGTTCCAGAACCAGCCTGCGCCGGCCTCAAGACAACGCATCTTACCCATGCAAAGGCCACTTCAAACAGCTCATAAAAGCCAGCGACTTCTTTTACATCGCTGCTAGGATGCATTACTTCAAGTTTATACTCCTCCCTTCCGCCTTGGCGCTGCCACTTCTGGACTCTGTGCTCAATCCTATTACTAGTAGTATCTGGACCGCACTGGATGGCCTTGTTTACAGGTCTCTCGGAAGTCTCACTGGCACACTGAAGGCCAAGCAAGCCTATGACATAGTTGTAGTTGGAGGTGGCACTGCCGGTAACACCATCGCATTCCGTCTAGCTGAAGCCGGCTATACTGTCGCTGTGGTTGAGGCTGGGCTCTCATATGAACTCGGCAAGCCCATTGTTGGCCCAGCACCCCTTGGCGACATCATTGGTGTGGGCTCCAACCCACTGGATACCATCCCAACTGTAGACTTTGGCCTCAAAACTGTCCCACAAGCTGGCGCAGGAGGACGCAAGATGCATTATGCTCAGGGGAAATGCCTCGGTGGCTCCTCGGCTCTGAACTTTATGATTCATCACCGGCCGAATAGGGGCGCCTTGGATGAGTGGGCGGAAGCAGTCAACGACGAGAGTTATTCTTTTGACCGGTTTCTCCCACACTTCCAGAAAAGCTTTACTTTTACGCCGCCCAACACCGAGGCCAGGCTCGCCAACGCGACAACGGCGTACGTGGAGAGCGACTTCAATCCATCCTCGAGCTCACCCATCCATGTGACTTACCCGAACTGGACACCTGTGTGGTCAACGTGGGCAGCCAAAGGCCTTGAGGCTCTCGGAATGAACTTGACAGACCGTTTCAACCAGGGAGTCTTGAACGGGTTCCACTACGCGCAGACGACCATTAACCCCCGTTCCCAGACTCGATCTACCTCGGCTGATTTCATATACGCGGCGAAAGACGCGAATATGGATGACAAGCTGACTGTGTATCTGGGCACTCGAGTCAACAAAGTGCTTTTCGACCACGACAAGAAAGCCACAGGCGTCGAAGTCAGCGGAGACGGATTCCGAACATACACCATCACTGCGAACAAGGAGGTCATTCTTTCAGCTGGCGCTGTGCACTCACCGCAGCTTCTCATGCTCTCTGGCATCGGCCCTGCGGAGCACTTGACCAAGCACGGCATTGAAGTGCTCGCGGACCGCCCAGGCGTCGGACAGAACATGACCGATCACGCTCTGTTTGGCCCCACGTACGAAGTGACCTTTGACACTCTCAACAAAGTCATTGGCAACCCCATAGTCCTCGCCAAAGCTATAGTCGACTACACGCTCACGCAGACCGGCCCCCTTACCAACAATGTGGCCGAGTTCCTGGCATGGGAGCGGATGCCGAGCAGCGCAAATCTGAGTCAGTCAACATGGGACCGGCTCCTCGCGTTTCCAGAAGACTGGCCACACATCGAGTACTTCCCTGCCGCAGGCCACATCGGGCCCTTCAATATCCCTTGGCTGGATCAGCCGAAGGACGGGAAAATGTACGCTGCCATCATCGCTGCGTTGGCTGCACCCCTATCCCGGGGCAACGTGTCGCTCGCCAGCAGTTCCCCATCAGACCAGCCGCTTGTGAATCCAAACTGGCTCACACACCCGGGGGACGTTGAGGTCGCAGTAGCTATATACAAACGCACTCGGGAGATATTCAACACGGAGGCGGTCCGGAGCATTCGTGCGAGCGAAGCGGAATACTGGCCAGGGTCGCATGTGGAAAC
This sequence comes from Colletotrichum cereale, assembly GCA_034509685.1. Classification (NCBI taxonomy): domain Eukaryota; kingdom Fungi; phylum Ascomycota; class Sordariomycetes; order Glomerellales; family Glomerellaceae; genus Colletotrichum; species Colletotrichum cereale. The sequence continues at coordinate 125,110 of JASUDE010000089.1, read as the reverse complement.
TGATGAACAGATCCTAGCCAACATTCGGACGAGCGTCATGTCCGTTATGCATGCATCTTGCACTGCGCGAATGGGGCGCCGTGACGATCCTACAGCTGTTGTTGACAGCTCAGCTAGAGTGATCGGGGTTGAGAGGCTACGAGTTGTAGACGCTAGCTCACTCGCTTTGCTACCCCCAGGACATCCCCAGGCATTGATTTATGCTCTGGCAGAGAAGATTGCAGATGATGTTATTCACGGTCTAAGTCTAGGTAAGAATTAGCCAATGTACTGCAAATAATTAAAGTACACCGTGTGTACCAGCTATATATATCATCTACCTAATAGGTAGAAGAAAAACAGAATCACATGTAACATTAACATTTTGAGTTATACTGTTGAAAAGTGATCTAACACTACTTACCTATGACTGTTATACTTACGAAAGTGCTATGTCCTTTTGCCTGTATGCCACGAGGGTAAACTAAACGTGTGCACCAGCTCCTATTACATCTTAATGAGGATGGAGAGTCTGATACAAACAAGATGCAAGCATCAATTGCATACTGTCAAAAAAGCAATACATACAACACCAGGTATTCGCTGGTCGTCACCGACCCAACTACTAATCCGGCCCTCACTGGCTTATCTATGGGAGAGCGGACGGGATCCCGAGTTCTCCAGTGGGTATGGTCGTATGTACTTGGTCAAGAAACAAAGGCGTATTAGTAGCGCGTACTGCAACCGAATTTTGAAGATAAAATGCAAACATCAACTTATGGTTAGTAGCAGTCCACGATCATTAATGGGTTCTGAAAAGATAACCCGGGGATTTGCTTGGCGTCTGCAAAGTTTTCATCCTTCGGAGGCGTTGTCTTGAGTGCTGGGACGATCATATCCTGGAGATCTGACCCAGATACCACGTTCACTGCTTAGCACACGCACCCGCCTGTCTACCTCTGCCTCGACCGGCCAACTCTACAACTTGAGCGAGTCCAATAGTCAGAGCGTAGAAAGCTACCATTCCTGGATGGAGGCATTCCAGAGGTGCAACCAAATTGTGAACGAATAAGAACACTCGATAATCCCCTGAATGACAAGTTTCTCCGACACTCGGTAGGGCGGCGTTGGGCAAAGGTGACAAAACGAGTGATTGTTGCGCATTGACGAGGCGCGGTAATATGTAGTTCAGTATGACGTAAGCATCTCCACCACAAAACCCCCTCGTCATCTCAACGTCGGTGGTTGTTCATCGCATTGTCCCCGCGCTGTTCAAGCGAATTCAAAGTTGCTCTTTCGTTGGTTACAACTCTCATTCTGCTTTAATTCTCATAAGTAGGTCAAACAGAAAGCATGCACATACGATCCGTCCGCTCACATCGGCCAAGCCTGTTGCAGCTCCTCTTCCGCCCATTACTTCCCTACTCGCAAGCGTCCTTCCACAGCTCATCCATCATGACGGCCAAGACCCAAGAACCGGTCATCACCAAGACCTCAGACCTTCCTATCCAGGAAGCTAAATGGGTCACTCTCAAGAAGGTCGAATACATAGACCAGATCGGTACGCCACGCACATGGGAGGTTGCCACGCGAAAGACCAGAGGCAAGGCCGGCGTCGATGCCGTGGCTATGGGCAACATCCTTCTGCACCCTTCCCGTCCGCCGTCGACCATGCTTGTCATCCAGTACCGGCCGCCACTGGATGCGTACACGGTAGAGTGGCCAGCCGGGCTCATTGATGCCGAGGAGACTGCCGAACAAGCCGCGGTGCGCGAATTCAAAGAGGAGACGGGCTACGACTGCCGCGTGATGAGCGTGAGCCCGCCGCAGGCTGCGGACCCGGGTCTCACCAATGCCAATATGCAGCTGGTCATGGTCGAGGCTCAATTGACCGAGGGGGACGAGATGCCCGAACAGCGTCTGGACGACGGGGAGCGCATCGAGCGCGTGATTGTGCCGCTTGCCGATTTCTATGACCGCCTAGTAGAGTATTCGAAACAGGACCGCATGATTGTGGCGGCTAAGCTGTTCCACTTTGCGGCTGGCATGAACTTTGCTAAGACGCAAAAGTACATTTAGCTGACGAAACCGGACACTTTCAGCTTCAAGCGTTCCGAACTTGGGGTCACTGTCGATTAGTAAACTGTTAGTGCGCTCTAGTTGTGTCTTTCTTTACCTTACCATACTTCTTCCTCCTACTAGGTGATGACATGTCGCCTGGTTTCACCTCTTGCTATGGAAGTCATGCCAACTGCAATGTGTCTCTCGGTGATTATTTACAGCTCAGACCCTGACGGTCAATTGTTTGACCCCTCGAGGCCGAGGGCGGCATGCATGGTATTTCTCCGGTGGCCGAAGCTGACAAGCCCGAGTCACGTGGATTCCTGGGATTAGCAGGAGCTGCCATCGACGCCACAGGCGCCACACACTCTGACTGATTATGTAACAGTTACGCCACATATGTCGCCTAGACTCGGGCCCCTTTTTCTTTGTTCCTCGTGGTTTAAGATTGGATTGGCTTGATGACCATTTCACAAGGCGCAACTAAACAGACTACATTGCAATCTCACATATTGTTCACCTGCATTGCCCAGAGCCTATACCTTCTCCCTTCTCTCACAGCCCACATTGTCTGTCGGGGCTGAACTAAGCACAATCTTAAAGGGCGAACGCCGAGGATCCGCGGCACGCCTCTGCGCTCAAGGGGACGGACGGCTAATCCAATCGGACCGGCGGCCTACGGAGGAAAGTGAAGCAACGGAGTAGTCATCCGACGGACAATGTAACCTCGCCGTGTGGCCAATCCACGACACTTCACATACACACCAAGACGGCGCGTCCCGTCTTCAGCGGTTGGCGATCATGGACACTCAAGACACGTCGTCGATCGGCAACGGTGCCAGCACCAACGCGTCTCATCGCAAGCAGCAGAGGCCCTCGTCTCTAGGCTCCTTATACGAAGTCCTTGCCGACCTTGATGATACCCAGCTGCAGTACCTCATCCAAGAGATGAATCACACCGGCCATCGCAACGTACCCGTATCTCAGGCCGTGTCAGCTTTGGAAGCGCAAGCTCCATCTCCCATCGACTCCCTCAGCTTCACGGACCCGATTACGGCAGACCCTGTGCAGGAACCCCAGCGGCGGCTTTCCAAGTCACAACGGGGAAAGCTCCGGCTGCAAACTGCGTTTCGAGGATCCCCTTCGCTGCGCCAGGAACGACACGGTCATCTAGGGAGCCGTGGCGCCCGTGACGCGAATGTGGATGGTGGGCCCAGACGCCCATCCGGCGCGAGCACGGTCCCTGCCGACGACCAGAACCAGAACCGCGAGTCTGCCCGGCAGCACGGTGGCTTCCCCGAGGGTTCCAATGGCCGGAGTCCCATCTGCTCCGTGAACACCGACTCTCAAAAAAGCCGACCGCTTTCTCGACTACCGACAGAAAGGAAGGCCGACACTGGCGCTGCGCAGCCACCGACTGAAAACAGAAGGGAGGGCCCCGTCTACAGAAGTATCCCTCGACCGGATTTTAGTCTCCCTGAAGGCGTCACCGTCCTCGATCTCCTGCAACTTCTCGAGGTCGAGTACCTATCTTCCAATTCATCACACTCGTCATCCCCTGCCTCTACCTCATCTCCCTTATCTCTATCATCCCCGTTTCCGACGCGGCGACTAGCTTCCGGATCCAACCGCTTGACCCAAACACCAAACTGGCCAGGGTCGCGGCCGCTACGAAGACACACCTCGCGATTGGACATGGCACTCGACGTGGAACGTTCAGCTTCTGGCGCAATGGAGATTGGGATGGGTATGCTCGAGCCTCGGGAGCTGAGATCGGTTTCGCTAGGAGCGCCCACCATCGATCCGGCGGCTCGTACGTCTTTCGACACTTTTGAGCGAAATTTCAAGGGCGAAGCGCCGTCTTATGCACCGCCGGTCGTTTATGAGGGGATATTTGACGTTCTAAAAAATCAATGAACCCTGAATTCAAATACAGTTGAAGTCCAGTTCATCCCATATCACACAAGGCGTCACCAGGAAGTCATTTTGTGAGCCCGATCTGGATATTCTAGACTGAGTTCCTCTGGCCGCCGTGGGTATCAAGTCTTGAGGCGCAGGAACATCTTGGACATGGCGCAGGCGTCGAATAAGTCCCGGCTCGGTATGGAGCAGCTACCTTTGACGTCAAGCTAGCGCCGCCCGCTCTATGCATGCCGCCTTGAGGAAGTTACGCCAGCCAATCATCCAGCCGGCACCAAAATCTAATAATAGGACAGCCGGCGGCAAATTTCATATCAACAACAAGACGGCGGTGTTAGTGCAGCGGTTAGCTCATCGCGAGGTTCTCCGATGGCGGTGACTACTGGTTCGGCAATGTCCCAACTGGCAATTGGCGTGTTTTCATATGGTCTATGAGCGGTGGACTGGGAAACTGAAACTTAGGCAATCAACAGAGCTGAGCTGGACTGGGCTAAACGGAAAGGGGTTCTTTATACCGGGAAGACGTAAGGGGGGAGGTCGAGGTTATACAAAACAGGCGAGGAAGCCTTAGCTACTATTTCTCATCACCTAATCATAGACTTAATTTCTTAAATCGTTCCATCCGAGTGCTAGCAAGAACGTCTTGGTGTTCGTTTTTAGCTAGCAAAACACTCGTCTTTCGGTAATCACTCGAATCGAAAGAAGAGGGGGGGTCGGAAGAAAGGTTTTGCAAAAGTGTGAAAAGGCTTCATGATGCGTCGGAGGCTGCTTGAGGGATCTCGAGTATCTAAACCTTGACTCACAGCGACCCCATAACATCACCCAACGAAGATGACGGAGGCCCAGAGTCCCTTGTTTCGATCACACATCTGGGCGTTCCGTGCTTCCTGTCTCAAAAGTCAGGACCAAAAACTACTACTCACTGACTTGTCTATTGAATATAGTCTCTGGTTACTGGTAACTACTGTTGATAATTGAGCGTATATCTCAATTGGCAACTTTCCAGATTGACTATAATGTTTTTCGAAGAAGTCAACTTGTCATGACCACTGACGAGGTTAACCAATATCATGAACTCATAATATGCATTCACTCATTCGCTGCAACCAAGGCCTATATTCGTGACCATAATGTTGATCTTTACCTTGTTCCATGCTCAAGCTACAGAAATATTGACTTGGTTCTGATGGTTGAACTGTGTAGGGGCTACACAGACCCCAGCTGCCGCATTATTTTGCTCCATTTGGGCGGTTTCCTCATCTGATCACCTGAAAATATTGAGTTTATGTCATTTTGCAGTATCAAGAGACCGTGGACAATTACTGGAAGCCTATCGCACCACCCAGTCTTATGTAATTAGCGTTACTGGTTCATGGAACAAAAAGCAATACACCGGATTTCTTTCCGTAAACTTCTCGTTCTATATTCCATATTATCTTTACAATTCTGTATGGTCGGTTTCACCTATGCTGCAAGAGAATCAGCACTGGGTATATCATTCCTTTGTACGATTCATCCCTAGACTTTGTGCTCGTCTCTACTTGTAAAACTTTACAATGCTTCCCCAGTCCCAGATTACGATTCTATTGTCCCTCTTTTTTTCCCCAGACTCCAGTGTGTATAACTCCAAATACGAGTATAACTCGATGACCACCATTTCCCTAGGATTCTGCGAACTCGACAAAAACTTAATCTTAGCACTTATGACGACGAATCCATTCAAGCTCGGTAATGCATTTTGATCGCGTGAGTGCTCCTCCTAACTCGTCAACTTTGTCATCGCATCCGCATGAAGGCTGCAGACACCATCTGGCGCAACGACCGTTTGGGTCTAAACTCGTGGTAAGTGACTTATATATAGGTACTGAATTTGTTAGAATTCTTACAGTAGCATTGGATTGCGTTCAAGGGGCAAAACCGTGCAGCAACTGGCTGGACGGCTAGCAGAAGCGTAATAGCACCGAGAAGGTTAACGAGCATGGTGTCGGGAAGACTGTTCTAAAGTTCTAGAGCAGAGAATGGAATTGGGATGAGCAGTAAAATGAAACTATGGTAAAAACTCTAAGGGTAATGAATTAAGTGAAGAGAAATCTTTGGTCTTCTAATGAGGATTGTACCGAGATATGTATGATGAGCAAGTTTGCCCACTAACAGGGAAGGGAGAGAGACATGAATAAGTCTGTAGCTTGATTAGAGAGGTCCGATTGGTCTAGAAAGCCAAAATAGTCAGACCCACGGGTACATGACCCGCCGGGGGGGTCTTTCGCCTGTAACCGCCGTAGAAAAGGTCGGAGTGTCCGTCTAGTACCAAGAGTTCTACGAGTAAGAACCTTGTTCTTTAGTTCTAATGTATTATTGAGAGAAACTATTGCAGTTATTGGGTATTTGAATACTATGCTCCTCGACAGGGGCGGAGTCGACTCACTGGCCAGATTCATGCTGAGCATGCACAAGAATCTCGAAATACCTGTCGGTGATACAATTGACAAAGCGCAGCGGCAGACACTTGAACATAGGGGTTTAAATTTGCCTACAACCGCAGTAAATATACGAGCATGAGAAACTTTGTTGACCGGACATTGAGATTCAACTCAGATCCGTCTATTGACGAACCGCGTCAGTGCACGCACCCCGGGTCGGGGTAGTTGAATGGCACGAGTCAGAGAAAGGGATGAACTGTTCGGGACCACCGAATAACCGTTCGGGACCACCGGACTGATACAACTGAGTGGTAATTAACGGATCTAAGATAAAGCCTCACGCACTGACCTTCTGACGGAATCTTATTACTCTCCGAAGATATTGTTAATGAATCTGGTTCAACTGTGATTGATAAAGTCTCGGCTCTTTTTTTTCTTGCTTTCCATCTGCGTGTCCTAGTATCACAAGTGTCACTGCGAATACTTGTGGCTAGTTACATGAAGCTGGATGATCTCCGCTAAGCTATTGTAAGTTACAGCTCTCAACCGTGATATCGGTAGACGCTATATGCATCTTATAGGCGACAGAGGAAACCCGATCGATTACTGCTACACTATGTACTTAGCCTAGGTCTAACCAGTGGGCCTGAGCACAAACCTAACGTACCTTAATTCAAAAGGTAAAAGATCGTAGCATAGTTCTGGATCCTTTTACGTATTAACTGCAGGCCACTGATACTTACAACCCAACAGACATAACAGGCCCAGGGTCGCCCCACAGACGCCTGGCGGCCACCAGACAGGATATATACACGCTGCACAGGGACACGTCAGACCCACCTCAGGAACAGAACAACTACAAGTCACGTATAGATTGGATACGCTGATCAGTCCACAAGACTACTAATCAGTCAGTAGGTCTAGTGCTCGGTCCGTAAAGCAAGAAGTCGATTAACAGAGTCGGGGAGTGATTACGACTAAAACAGGTGGGATAATCGTAACAGGTTTAAGAATTATGGATAGACTATACTTAGAAGCACCTGATCATAGACTCCTATAGCTTTTTGGTCATCAACTTTACAATTTCCTTATCATAAGGACTCTTATTTGTTCTTTAGCTATGTCTCAACATCTAAACCTAATAACCTTTATTTAGATATATAACTGATTTCTGTATACCTTAAGTAGCAAATCAGAAAGACCCTTGTTATTTAGTATCAAGCCTAAAGCGTCTCTAGGTAGATAATACCATTAAAGGGTACCTGATTGTAACATCTAATTATTACTAAAGGAAAAAGATAATGATGTAAATAAAGAAAGCACTAATAAATCCTATAGTCACAAGTAAATAAGACACTTAGGGCAAATAATGGTCACTAGAACGGTCAAAGTCTTCTACGTTCACAACTAAACGAGTTACTACAACAGTGCAAGAGGTCCGGTCTGTAATGATGAGATTCTAGAAATTGATGTTTGCCCCGACTTAGGTCTAGCTACCAGCATCTTTCGGCAGGCACAAGTTTTGTAGCTCCTTTGAATTCCCGGGCTCCATGTGGACTATGATTTGTTGCACGACAGATGTAAGTCTGCATCACTCATTGGTGGTTCGGCTAATCTACTCGGGTGGTATCCAGCCGAAAAGTTCCGCCTTGGTGGGATTGCCTGGGCATGCCTCATTTCGTTCATATAATCATCCGTTTGTTAGATGAACTAGTGCAACGTCGTGTAGGCTTTATCAGTAGCTTTTCCGTCCAAGAACTAGCTTCTCAATATTAACTAGCCTGATTCCTGTTGTAAAAGATAAGGTTAAATGCTTACCGACAGGTTTTTACCGGAGGTTTTGTCCCAGAATGGCAGTTGATCTTGGCATATGCGGGGAAGTGTAGCATATAAAAAGTGATAAATAGACACACCTCGGGCCAAGTCGCTTTCTAGGTCATTTGGCGTAGCATCGATACTGCCACAAACCATGGGCTGTTGCAGGAACATAGACCCGAGCCTATCACGAAGGGGAAAGCAAAGACTTGCATACTGACTAGGGGGTAAGCGACGAAACTCGCTTCCGAGATAGTCGCTCTCGGCCAATGTGATAGGTACCACAATCTATCTATCATGTTAAGTGCCCAAACTGGCAGTTAAACAGGCCCAGCTTACAACGATGTTTATGGCAGAAAGGCGTCAGACACGCAGCGTCCACATGAATGTACATAAATAAGACTTGATTGTTCGCCGCCCAAGCCCTGGCAGTCTGGTAAACCATTGGCAATTCGCACAACTTTTACATTTTGAGTGCTCTCTCCTCTCTGTTGGTGCGAAACCACTCCTTTGGCTTTACCGGATCAATATGAGGTTCTCACTTCTCATCGCCATCGTGGCTTACGCCGCCAATGCTCAAAGTGCCATCACATGGACCCTCCAGAGGGCCGCGAACCCCACGGCCGATCAGACGGATGCCTACAACAGGATTGATGCTGCTATGCGCCTTGCTGTTGCCCGCTATTCCAGGCTTGGAAGCGCAACCAAGAACCTGCGTGTCTACTACACTCCCGGCGTCCCGACAGCAGAGGCGAACTACAATGGCGACGTGCGTTTTGGCACCAACCGCGCTTACATGAACGAGCGCACTGCCCTTCACGAAATCTCTCACACCTTGGGTATCGGCCAGACCGCCGCATTCAACCGAAAGTGTGCTGCGGGCGATTGGGCGAGCGCGTTGCCACTACTTCGATCTTGGGATGGAGCCGGTGCGGTGATCAACTGCGGAGGCTCACACATTTGGCCATATGGGCTCAACTACGACAACGAATGGACCGAAACGAATGCCAATCGCCACGTTCAACTAATCAATGCTATGATTCGGGATGGAATGTAGGTGAATTGCTAAGCAATCATGTACGGTTATCTGTTATGTAATCCCTGGTGAGGGAGCCGATACAGTGCTTGGCAAAACGATGAATTATGGCAGGAAGAGTCCAAAAGCGACAAAGGTAACAGACTGGGTTGTACTTGATCCTATTCCAGAAAAGTTTACGCATACTGCATAATGAAAACAATTGAACGCCAACTTCTCGAAGAGTCTCAAGGCTCGACACGGTCTCGGAGTGCTACCACTGCGTGACTCCTCGAGCAGGTTGTATGCATGAGATTCGGGGGCCCATGATACTGGTTCTAGTGGGCTACCAGTCAACCTTGCCACTATTTCCGAGTCACCCTCGGGCTCGCAGTGAGGCCAAACTCTGCTCTAAAGGTTTCTCCTCTTCGAAGTGCTCTGCAGACCTCCACTCATGTCGCTTTCTCGCCGTGGCCCGTCTATGCACACGTTTAATGGCAAGTTTGCTGTACTTGTGAATCCAACCGGTGCTTCCGGCTTCCGGCTTGAGTACGTTCTGCGGCCTATTGGGGCATCCGATTGCATGAAGTGGAACAGTGAATGGTGTATCGTCGCAAGGGTCGTGCATGACGAGGATTCGACATTGGCAAAGCACCCGAGGATAAGGGCTCACGCCGGCAAGCGCGTGAGTCGACTGTGTTTGGTCCGTTGCTGTCACTGCTCCATCGCATTCTCTGCTCGTGACTTTTTGCTTTGCCGAGACCGGTTCGGGGATAGCAGTAGTTGTACGTTGGCGTCGTGTGGTGATGGCAAATTGCCCGGTTGGGGTGGTCTCCTTTGATGAAAGTTGTTGGATGGGATCGCAAGTCGAGGTTTGTTTCACCATCATGGAATGCTCTGTTGAGGAAGATGCTCGAATAGGTGTTCAGATTTTGCGGGCTAGCAAGCAAGAAGTATTTTGCTTGAGAAGCTTCATGTATCGCAGTTTGGTCATGGATAGCGAACGGAAGTAGGAACAACGTACTTGGCGGTGATAAACCAACGGCACAAGTTTGATGAAACGAAGAACAAACAAAGGTCAAGAGATAGAAGTTTTTAACGGCAGGCTTCCTGCTCGCATATAAATATTCGAGTTTGAAATACAAGTGTGAAAAGGTTTGCGAGCTGGACACAAACTTGTCAATTCAGGCTAAGCTGAACACCCAGCAAACAGCAGCGGTAGATGAGCGACAATTTCGACCACTTATAACAGCAGGGGTCTACTTGCGCTGGAGGTAGCAGCACTAAGTACACGCCCCGAGAGGGTTTCGGTTGGACACAAACTCTTCCTCGGTGATGCCTTGGCTAAGGCTGGTTTAACTCGGTGGCGCTTATTAAGGTAATTGGAGTTACAGCGGGTGGCAAGCGCGGAATACGATTGTTGGAAGAACAATCAGTGACAAGACAATAATGAGACGGAGTTTTTGAACTTTGCACGTTTTGGCGGTTGTAGACAACGGAGGCGAAGTGATCTTCTGAGTGGTCCTAATCCAAACGCGCTGGGTTGATAGCATCAGCGGACTAACCGGCGGTAGTTGAAGGCCGTCATGGGTTCAGTTCCAGGGGGTAAATCACGGTGATTCGACGGGCATACAGGAGAAATCGATGGCTGTTAGAGTTACCTGTTGGCTGGAAGTGAATGGATGGGTGGGAGGGGTCAGGGGTTTAATGTCTTGGAAGCAAACACGTTGGTTGATCCCTGCTCATGAGCTGATAGAATGACTGCACGGGCAGAGGTGTTTCCTAAGTTGGATAGTGCAGCAGGGAGGCGTTGATGGATCCGCTGGATCGCGTTCTTACGATTTCTTCAATGTTGTCAAATGCCATAAGCAATCGCCTGTGAAAAGTGTGTATACCTTGCCTACTGAGGCGAGTTTCAACATGGGACCCAGTTGCGGTATGACATGCTCAAAATCACAGGGAATGGCGATTGATTGAACGTAAGAAAGAACATCACGCGTCGTACTTGTATTAGCTTGCTGATGTGGCTATTTTGAGATGCATGTGCTGATGTGCCGGCAGTGCGTGTATGGCTTGAGACCCTCCCCCAAAAAGCCATGCCACCGCGAAGGTTGTAAATGACATTGGGCATGATTGCGGGGTTTTCTGTGCCTCTTGAAGTTGTCAATCGTGGCTGTGTCCTGAAAGACATGATTGGCTCCATCACACCGATAACTTGAAAAAACAGATTGACCATTCGCCCTAGAGGCTTTGTCTACGGTCTCGGATGACCGGGCAGAGATTAGAGCCTGAATCGACGAAGAATGCCGGATGCTAGGGCATGAACTCGGCTCGTCCAAGGCCATCCAGCCTGTGGAGGGCAACAAAGGATAGGCCATCGTCGACCCGGAGGAAAGGGGATCTCGGGATGCACGAATACACTATTGCTGCCGGTTATACCGCACGCAGCCGGCCCAAGCCGTGTGAGCCTAGGGAAGCTCACAATCCATCTGCTCCTCGGGACCAGCTAGGCTGAAAGTACATTGCGTGTTGCCGCTTTGATGTCTGTGAGAGAGGTAATTGCTGATCTCTTGGGACTCATGACCTCGGCGATACAAGGACGAGAGGCGATGATGTGCAGCTTGCACTTGAAAAGGGGGGCGCGATGGCCCATTTCGCTTCCTCGATGGATGGTACGAGTCGGGAGATCCGCCAAAGGCCTTTTCCCCAGACAATCCAGCCGAATGCCGCCATCTAGTGTCTGCGGCTGATGGACGCATACCAGACGACTACTGAGTTGGGCGCTTTGTATCGTTGACCATCTTGTGAGTCACACGCCGGCCGCCCTCTGGATAACAGGTCCCGCGGGAGGTGAGTTAGGTCAAGGTTGAAGAAGCCAAGTCTCATCCTGTGCCGGGTTCGTTGCCGGCCTCCTGCGGAAGTGGCTGTAGGGAAGGGGCGCTCGATCGCGGTCGTCGTCCTCTCTTGGCCTTGGGGCGTTGCGGAGGGGTCGGGGCGTCGTTTGGGGAAGCCTCGCGAGTACTGAGACGCATGTTAGTCCGGGCTCTTTTACATATATATATATATACTTATTTTTGTAGGGGAGGGTTTCTGATGGAAAGATGGGGAGGGAGGACGGGGACGCACTCCTTGTCCTTGAAACGTCGACGCTTGATCATCTGCAAGGCCTCCTTTCGCATGTTGCAGGAGAAGTGCTCGTTGAAGTCGAGAGTGATTAGCTCCCACATGCAATGGCGCTTGGTGTGCCGGTAGTGGTCGAGGAGAAAGAAAAGGTACTCCTCCTGGTCCTGGCGTTTGGCGTTGGCACTAACGCTGGGGACGGAGCGGTCCGAGGCCTGTTGGGCGTTGGCATGACTCGGAGAAAAGTAGCCCAAACAATGGATGCCCATGCGGGAGCAGTTTTGACCTGTTGGTCGGGTTCGGTCAGTACTGGGAACTCATGAGGGGCTTAGGTTGGGGTGTTTAGGGGTTCATCCTGTCCTGGACGTTGGATGATTCGGAGAGAAAACCAAAGACTCACACGAGGGACGACCCTCATCACAGGGCATCTTGCGGATCTGACACGTCTTGCAGCCAGGTTCAGTGTGTTGGATGTGAGGAGCGTGCAACTGGGGCCGGGTGGTCATGACCACATGAGACGGGTTTGGACGCGGGATGCCCGTAAAGGTGGGTGTTTCCAGCGGTGCCGAGGCGGGGGAAACAGGAGCGGAGTGTGTGATGGGACGGTTGAGTGCATCTAGAGGAGGTGGCGTGGGCGGGTGACTGGAGCGCGACGAGGCCATGTCCACGTCGTCGTCCGGGTCGCACAAGACGTTCTGCAAGGCCATGACAGAACACCTGCCGGGCTTGGAGGTGTCGGATCGCGGTGCCGATGTGACGTGGTTGCTGTTGCCGGTACTGGCGAAGCTTGAGCCGCTGTGGTTCCTATCATGGCTGCTGAGGCTGCTGTTGAAGCTGTTGGGGTGTGACGGGGTTGGTGAGGGCGACGGAGGGAAACCGAAGGGGCCATAACGGGCGACGGAGGAGGGGGAAGCAGCAGGAGCCGGAGCCGGTCCTGGAGCCGGACCTGGAGCGGCAGCCAAGCGGCGGTAGTAGGTAGACGGCGGTGGCAGAGGATGATGATGGGCGCCGAAGGAATAAGGTTCGAGGCGGCCGGCAGCAAGGGCGGCGTCATGGCGCGACGGAAGAGACAACGTCAACGGCATGGAGGGGAGCGACGCGAGAGGAGGGTGAGGATGAGGTTGAGGTTGAGGGTGAGGATGAGAGAGAGGGGGAAGAGTAACAGCTACAGAAGCAGAAGATGCAGCGGCGGCGGTGGCGGCCTCGTCGGAAGCAGGCCGGTGAGTGTTGGAGACAGCAACGGAAGCGGAAGCAGCACCAGGAGCAGCAGTCTCTGTGGAAGAAGCAGCAGCAGCAGCAGCAACGGCGGCGGCGGCGACGGCGACGGAGTCGGAGGCGGCGGCCGGCCGGCTATCGGTTGGGACGGTGACGGCGACGGCGACGGCGTTCGCGTTGGCGGCGGGCATCCGCATCGTGTCTCACTTTTTTTTTTTCTCCAGTTCCAACAGTCCAACGTCCAACACACGCTCTCTGTCTCTCTCTGGCGCTGCACACTTCCGCCGGGTGCGCGAACGGGCGAGTAGGGGGAAACCCAAGGGGGCGGAGACGAGGCGGGAGGACTTTTGACACGTGGAGGAGGCGGCTCCAGCCTTCAGCCTCTCTCTCTCTCTCTCTCTCTCTCTCTCTCTCTCTCTCTCTCTCTCTCTTCCAGGCAAAAGCAAAGCAGCACGAGCAACAATGATTATTATTACTACTGTACGAATAGATACACCAAGGAGGTAATTAAGCTAGTTTGGCTAGCTAAGCTAAGCGCCCACTTGGCTCCTCTCTGCTCTTCCTTTCCCTCTCCCTCCCTCTCTCTCTCCCTCCCTCCCTCTCTCTCTCTTTTTCTCTCACTCTCTCTCTCTCGCCTAAGCCTCGTCGCGTCTCGCCTCGTCTTCGGTCTCTCTGAGCCATTCGTCCAGGTAATGACTGGAACTGGGCTTGGGCTTGACTGGACTGGGACTGGACCAGGACTGGACTGGAGCGGTGGGCGGACACATGGACGTGTTCGGGGAGGGGGGGGTGGAGGGGTTGGTGGTGTGGGTTTTTCCCAAAGATCGAACAAGGGGGTAATTAAAGGCGCCAGCACCAACACACACCAACAGGCAATGCACGCAATGGGCGGGAACGCAGGGAAATTGCAAATTGCCCCATCCGCTATCTGTACGGTTCCCTCCCTCTCTCTCTCTGTCTCTCTCTCTCCCCCCCCCCCCCCCCCCTTTCTAGGTATCCATCTCTCTTTCGTTCTCTCTCTCTCTCCTTTCTCTCTTTCGTTCTCTCTCTTGTTCTCTCTTTTCTGTTCCTCTGTAGTGTTGCCTGTTCGTTCCCCTTTCCCTCTCTCTCTCTTGCTTCTCTCTCCCTCCCTCTGCCTTGGTCATGGAGCAACATGGGCATGGCATGACGGTCTGGACGCGTCTTTCTCCATTTCTCCCCTCTCGACACGAGGTACGTATCCAGAATCGATCCACCCTCGGTCATAAGCCCCGGGATTTCCCCCAATCACATCGTTGGCGGTTAGAAAGCCGTCCACTTTCCTAACCAGCGCTACGCCATCATTGGGTTCCCGACTTTGCCCATCTCGGCCAAGTCCGCCAACAGCTAATCACCCGTCACACCTTCCTTTCCTGTTTGGTTGTCAGTCCCGTCACTCTCTGTGTCTTGGTTTGATCGTGGACCCCCCTGCCCCTGCTCCTCTCCCCCCTAATCGTAGTTCACGTGATATGGATCAACGTTTTTCACCGACCATTCGGAGTGGAGTGGAAGGGGATGGGATTAGGGGAGCTGACTAATGAAAGCTCATGCTTGAGTCCTTGTGGTCATGTCCACCGTGTTCGCTGCCTTTCTCACTCATGGCGGCTTCAGCCGCCATTGGAGATGCCCCTGGAAACCTGGCAGTAGAGAAGAAGAAAAGGGAGCAACCAACCCGATACTTTGGGTTGCAGAGCGTTCCGTCGGGGGACCGAGCGTCCTAGTTACTCTTTGTCTCTCTATGCAGTACCTTGTCAAGTCGTGATACAAGGTTGCCTTGTCATCTTTAAGGTTAAATCCTGCCACGACTGCTATGAATCATTCATCGGCATTCGACTGCACTGTATATTTCCACATGGCAAAGTGAAACGCCATCACTGAACACCCTGATTGGCATCTCATAGAAAGCCACCGCACTCTTCCCACCCATAACCCATATCGAGACGGGACGGGGAATGGCGGGTGACACGGTTGCTGCGCATCAATCGCCGCCACCCGATTCTGGCAACGATGCACAGTAGAAACATCATTTTTCTTCTTCTTCGCAGGGCAAACCGTCGTTGACATGATGACTTAAAAAATGGCGGTGTATCCTATGAGTCCTGGCCCGGTTGGACATTGAATAGTCTCAACAACGTCTAGGTCGTCAGTCTTGACTCTTCAACAACCCTGGCTCTTCCAATCTTGAAACAAGGAGAACACGGAGAAGTGAAAATAAATTGGCCTCGTGCGGATTTGAAGACATAAGAATAAAAAGGTCGCAATGGATCCGCGTAAACTGCATACATGGCTGGGAACATTACGTCCTTTGCGCCATCTACACAGCTATTACTTTACAGAGGGGAGGATGGGACGAAGAGAAGACAACTTGGTTGTCGGAGCAGCAAGCCAAGTTGCATAGGTCAATCCAAAAGCAGGCTTTTCTGTACCCGATGATACTGCCAGTGATACGAAACTGGCACTTCTCAAGCTGCGACGACCTTCTCGGCAACCGCGCTCTTCTGTCCGTCACAGCTATCTGGCTGCTCGATGCCGGACTCTTTTTCACGCACCGCAACTCTGGCTTCGGCATCTTGTTCGGAAGGGTGAGCGAACTTCTCAAGTGTTTGCTTATCGAGCTATAAAATCGTTAGCACTCTGGCGCTCATCTTTCTAAGCCAGCCTTTCGAGACTTACTTTCCATACTACCCACATGTACCCGAGCACGACAAAGCAGCAAACGATCATGACAATACACCCCTTTCTCCAGTACGGAGCTTCATCGGCCGAGTAGAAAACAATGCCCCAGAAAGTGTAGAGAGTCATGGACCCAATGTTCATGCAGTAGACTGTAACGCTCCGGACTGCATCGTCGCCGCCTCTCTGCAAAATAATGCTTGCCCATCCGAAAATGAGGGGATTAACCATGTAGGCAGAACCCGAAAGATAAAAGGCAAAAAATGTGCCAGCAAAAGGGAGGTTGGGGATGATCAGCATAATGGCACAAACCAGTTGCAGAATCACAGCTAGGACGACCATAGGGATGCGGGTTCCTGTCACATCCATGTGCCAAGCAGCGACCATGTTCGCCACGATTCCAACGGCCTGTATCCCAAGAGGGTATGTGTTGATCTGACTCTGCGTGAAGTGCTTAGACTGATACTTGAGCCAGATGAGAAAATTGTTTTGCACAGCCCACGCCTCCAAGGTGGCGCAAACCGGAGACCAGAGCAGTAGGATCCAGCTTCATGGATGTTAGTAAGAGAATGGTTCAAAGAACAGGAATCTTAGCTTACAAGGCGGGAGACAAAACCAAGCGCTTCATCAGCGAAAGCGGACTGATACTGTGTCCGCCCTCTTTGATCGGCGGAAGGCGGCTGACTGCCAGCGTTTTCTCCGAAGCATTCAGATATGTGGCTTTGGTGTTTCCGGGGATGTCAGGAAAGTACAGGAAACCAAAGACTGCGATCGGTAGCGTAATGATTCCATCTAAAGCCACATAGCAAGTCAGCTTGCTGAAGCCATACTGCAGTCAGTATCTGAGATGTTCTCTTCTTACCAACGAGGAAAACCCATTGCCAGCCCCCGAGACCACCGAGACCGCCCATGCCCTTGTAAATGGCCGCCATCATGACGCCAGCAAACATGGTGCCCACTTGACCCGAGGCGGTGAAGATTGCCGTTCTCTTAGCAATCTCCGCCGGCTTGTACCACGATCCAATGATGTAGATCGTTCCGGCATACGTGCTGGCCTCCGCGAGACCGAGAAAGAACCGAACAACGCACAGCTGGGTGACTGTTTTGACACTGGCGCTGACCATCTAGAGCGAATATCAACACACCATACCGCCAGATTGGGACAAGGCATGTGCATTTACCGTTAAGCAAGCCCAGACAACCACCATCGATGGCAACCAGATGCGTGGAGGTACTTTTTGGATGATGAGCCCATGGGGAATCTGGCCAATCGCCATTCTTTCAACCTCAACCGTTAACATTTGTGCTTTTGGCAGGTATCGGGTGGGCTTGGAAGCTTACCCTGCAGTAGTGACAGAAAGAACCGTATTGTAGTCATGGCCTGTCATATTGAGGGCCTCGCGAAGGCCCGCAACCTGCATCAATTGTTAGTCAACCAGAACTGGTGGGATCTACACCACTACGTTGTATACTCACATAGGCATTGGCAAAAGCAGCACGGTCTGTGACAATATGTAAGTCGAATAATCTCGGCCCAGAGCTTATGTAGTTGCGCGACTAATGTCTTTGCCTACCCAGGAAGTTGAAAAAATAGCTTAGACAGCAATATGTCTGATGACTTTGTTAGATGGTAGGGCGAGAAATCGAGGCTGCGTTGTTTACCATGATAAAGAAGTCTGTCCCGGTGTCAGCTTCGGTTTTTCATGAGGTTGCTTTCTTGGACTTACCAATCTTTCGGACCAGTCGTTTTTCCTCCTTGGATTTGGCCTCATCTCCGAGGAAGAAAACTGCCCGTTGTTATTCATTAGATACACGCGCCAAGCCAGTCGCGGCTGTGTTCTGTTCTTAATCGACTTACCTCTGACTTTCTCGCCAGTGGACATCTTTTCGACGGACATGTCTACAGATAGCTTGATAGACTGGACTACCATGCACACTCAGGATACAACTGAGGAAAAGCTGAGAAGGTTGCGAAAATGTTCGTGTCGTGAAAGGACGAGTTGCGAGCGAGAGAAGGGCATATCATGCGGCAGATCACCGTACCCCACAATGCTGATTATCTCGAACATCTGATAAAATTTCTTTAGTCTTTCCCCCGTGGGGCATACCCTGGGCTATCTGCTGCCAAGCCTCAGACTACTTAACCGAACCGGGCTGACTTTGTTGTGTTGATCCTACATACTACGTAAACTTGTTGTTTTGGAGGTCATGTGGCGTGACTAAACGCTTCGAAGGGAGGGGCATGGTACCCCAGTAGATGCTCTACTACTGATATGGGTTAGCTGTTGTCGAGTCAGCCGAAAGGTGAACGCGTAGCATGGCCCGCAAATATGACAAGAGTCTGCTGCCTTTGGGTCCGATCACCACTCGACCAGCCTTGTGAGCTGCTTTTGCGAGAGTAAAAGCAGTCATTTCACAATCTTATCATGTTTCGCAGCTGTAAGAGGCAAGTAGGCGATACATTTCCTAATCTCAAGTCTTGAGGCAGAGTTTTTGTCTGTGGAGAACAGCATGGCATTAATCAAAGCTTGGAACCATGGCAATGGCAATGGTTTGGTTGAGCCCCTCTCAAGCGCCCCTCACCCTGCAAACCTTAACCTTGGTGCAAAAGACAGAGGCAGACATACTTTCCGTCCTCCCGGATATGATGAATAATGACCCACATGAACCCAAACAGTTCACCGCACTTGAACACCCTCCGTGTAACCAATCACCAGCGGATAACCCGGATATCAGGTTGTATCGTTACATTTGCAAGGTCAAAATTCATCCAGACTAGGCAGGCTATGAGAGATTTTCATAGATGATCCTGATGGTAAACCTATTGTACCTCGCAAAATGTGTATGGAGCTGGCTACAACGTTTCGGGCACGCGATAATCAGATATACAAGTAGGCAGATACCGTGCTGTCAGAAATTGGGCTCGCTACCATAAAGTTCCTCGTTCTCTTACGTACAGGCGATACGCGGCCCTTTCTAGACCGAGATTTTATGGGGCCAACGCGATCGTTATACAGGTAACAGACGGACAGCGTCGTGGTGAGTTGCCCTGACGACACTGCATTCCGTCGTGGATCCTGGTTTGGATGTCTGCTTGCATGCAATTAGACATTGTGCGTGGATCCATTGGAGCATTTGGTCCTACTCACCTCAACGCCGACAAATATCCAAATCATGCTGCCTGTAACACATCTAGGGAGCCACTCAATTCTGTGAGATATCAGTCAGAAGGCATTTCAGTCCAGAGTTAACGACACTCGGCTTTGTTTGTAGTCCCATGATGTATGACGATATCTAGAATGGCTCTTCCAGCTGCAATGAAGCATTACTTCTTAGCATTGGCCATCATGATTGGCTACCTTTGCCTGTATCTAAGCCTCTCGTTAGAATCACCCCATACACGCTATGATTCTGGAGAGTTTGTGAATGTGTCCAACGTGGACAACTTTAAGGTAAGCACATTCTCCTATCTTAAATGCATCCATTACCTCATGAGTTTTGAGTCAAATGAACCTACTGACACCCCTGTGGAGTTGCGGATTTGGGTTTGGGAAGTATCAGCTCACCGTCAAGATACATATCAACGGTGAATTTTCGGCCATTCCGGAGCCATCCCCTGAATATAACCATAGAAAAAGTTGTATACTGGCCATGGGGCTAACGGAACCTCCGTGCTGGAGTAAGCGACTTCAAGACGTAAAACGCCTAATCAATCAATGACATATGCCGTGCCGTAAAATTTAGAACCGGCTTCTTAGATTCTCAGCAAAAGACATCGCAGATCAGCATACCTCGAATACCTCGAATCCTTCGGAGCACCGCACAGATGATGATTCCTTCAACCTCCAAGTCGTTGCTGGCCCGGAATCAGTAAGGAGAATATGTCGGCAAGATTCTGGGTGATATCCCGGAAATGATGGATTATGTCTTGCGGACGAAATGCATCTTTTGCTGGCTCACTTCACTCACCACGTAGCACCAACGTCCAATTGTACAGGCTTTCCTCAAGCCTGGAGAATTACCGTGAGTTGTTCTCACCGACCCTTTCGACGACATATTACTACGTCGTACGAAGGGATTCAACCGGGGCGGCTTTTCTGATGAGCTGATCGTAGCAGCACATTTAGTATCTGTCAGCAGACAAGCGCTTTAAGAATCCTCGCAGTCTCATTGATCATATCATGGCGCTGACCTTCATCACTAGAGTGAGCGCGCCTGAGGTATACGAGTCAACATGTACCCTGGCTAAGTTATGGGAAGCTAAGTGTGGCAAAGACCAGGGCAGGCCGTTCTTTGCGCATCGCGACATCGCATATGCGGCGCTCGATTTCATTTTAGCATCCTCTTTTAGCCTCAACGAGACCATACGTGCCACCTCTCAGCGTTTGGTAGCCGTGGGACAGATGGACCCTGAGTTGGCAGATCATTTAGATGATCTGGTTGAGTCTCCAGAAGGCGATGTCCTAAAGGTGTTCTCGGCTACCCTCGCCCTTACCAACTCAGTTACCAACACCTAACTATCCCCGGTTCCAGGGCTGATTTCCTGGATTCTGCCCCAGCTTCGGTACATGAAGACGGCCATAGCGATCAAAGACAACAACATTCGCAAACAAGTGGATGGGTCCGTTCGTCTCATCGAGGACGGGAAACCCAAACAATGCAGCGCGCTGCGTTCGGTCCTGCTCCGCGAAAAGGAAATAGCAGCCAAGGAAAACCGAACACCGGACTACCATATGCTCTCTATATGTGACGAACTCTTCAGCTTCATAATGGCCGGTCACAACACCACAGCTACCGCATTAGCATAGGGTGTCAAGTACTTGGCCGACAACCCAATCAGCTACACCCGTCTGCGAGACGCCATGCGTGGAGCACTGCCACAGGCCACTGCCGAAACCCGACTTCCGACTTACCAGGAACTCACCAAGACACATATCCCTCATCCCGATGCCGTAGTGGAAGACGTCTTGCGCCACGCAGACCCGATCGCATTCGTGGTTTCTCAGGTACTCTAAAATACCACTGTTCCAGGTTGCCAAATCCCTCAGGGCACAAATGTCTTTCTCATGGCCAACGGTCCAGGATACCTAGAGCCAAACTTGGCGCTCGAAGACAAAACTCGAAGCACACTATGGTCAAGGAAGATGCTGGGTACGGGAAAAGACACCTTTGACCCTGTGGCTGGACCTACTCTTGTCTTTGGTCTGGGTCCATGTGGGTGCTTTGGGAATTGACTGGCGCTGAAGACGCTGAACATACAATCTGCGTTGACGATCTGGCCTTTCGAAATGCTGGAACCCCCCAAAGAGTTTAGCAGTTATGATGATATTCAGAGATTTGCTAGGGAACCGACGCAGTGCTACCTCAACCTGAAAAAAGCCGACTAAACAGATGGAGAGCGCTTGCTACTGGAGTTGGGTTGCGCCAGGCATTAGATATCAAAGATGTTCTTGGGGAACGCGTTAAGAATATGGAGTTTCCTGTTAAATATATCAACCAGTTCCCTTTACGTTCCGCGGTCGCCATGGGTTCGTATAGAAAGCCACTTGGCCCGAAGTGTGGCCTTTCTTGATGCTCAATGGGACTAGTAATCGAACGACTTCAACCAAATAAACGATTGGTGATTGAACCTTTGTGGCTGCGCAACCTAGACCATTCGATATTACTCGTCCTTCTCGTATAAAATTTGGCCCACAAAGGCTTTGACGCAACTATCTCGTCGCACTATTTTCTTGTTGTTTGCCACGGCTTACAACTAATGGGCCAAGTTTGCACTCAAGATTTGCTGAAGTTGTCGGAGTGTATCGACAGTCATAGTGACGTTAACAATCTCCGAGGCCTCCAGGCCATTGGACGTTGCTACATCGGGGTTTGGATAGTACCAGCAAGCAATGGCAATAATTGCGTACACAACCTAGAGTCATCAGCGATTGTGACCCTTACGGCCTCCTCGTCCTTGGCAAGACAACTCACCACAAGCAAGGCCCCTTCAAGCCAGTTTGACTCCCCATCCCGGAGGAAGTTTCCGACAACAAGAATCGAGAGAACGAGCAGCGCAATCATGAATATTTCAAAGTTTAGGTCCATGGGCTTCCCGAGGGCCCAACCAACAAGAACAACAAGTGGGCCATTGAAGAGCGCAGTTTGGATTGAGGGAGCAAGGCAATGGTAAAGTGCCACATTGATAACACCATCTGCATAGACATGGAGGTTAGTATGTTGTAGCCCGTTTTCAACACCTCTAGAGGGACTGAGGACGATCGAAATAACACTCACCCCAGGCCTCATCAATGGCCGTCAGATGCTCTGCGGCTTTCTCCACAAGAGGTAAGAGAATCAACCCTAGAAACTGGTCCGGGATGCCACTGTCTACAACGTGTTCGATTCCCTGTACCAGGAAGATCAGAAGCAGCGTCACAAGTACGAGTGACACGACGAGGGCAATCGCAGTCTCAGTCAAGGTGAACTTGGGCTTCTCCATATCCGCTTCACGGTCCGCATCGCGGTGCTCGTCTGTTTCTATGACTTCGTCAAAAATGCTGTGCTGGCTACTGGCCTGGTACCAAATATACAGCAGGAATGCGATCATGAGAGCAATAGAGGTTGCCTGACTAATCCGCAGGACGTCGGCTTGAAGGGTAATGTCGGTGAAGCTTTCGTGCATCACACGCAGGGCGGGGAATTTTGGTACAGTCTCGGACTTGAGGGCCGAATAAAAGGCACTAGGGATGAGAAGTCCAAAGGCGGCGACCAGAAGAAGGCCGGTGCCGACCTCAGAAACAATGGCGTGGAACTTTTGGCTGTCATGGCGGATGCCACCAAAGAAGAAGCATAGACCGAGACAAAGCAGTAGGTTTGTCAAGATACTCCCGAGGATGGCGGCTTGAATGATGGGGATGAGGTTGCCCTCATCGCCATTTTCCACAGAAGATGACGATTCATGTTTCGCGATGAGTACGATGAAGAGGATAATCTCGACAATGGAGCCAAACGTCGTCTCGATCAAGATGCCAGCCACCTTTGGCATCTTTCGGGCAAATTCTTGGCCTGCGAAGCCCAGAAGATTGGCAGAGGGCACGACGGCCACGTAGGCGGCCGCAAACTTCCAAAGGTGCAGTCCAGGAAAGAATTGAAGCACAATGGCCACCAGAACGATGGGCCAGAGCACGTTGACTAGCATGGAGGCAGTACATGAGCTGCGCCATAACACATTCAGGAAGTGCCATGGGTGAAAACCGCTTCTTCCGCTTTCGCCCTCGTGGGCAATACGGCTCGAGATGGATTCATGGGCGGCACGAAACGCGGTGGTCGGGAGAAGCGGGGTTGATTCGTGGCTATGCTCCGTGGCACCGTTGCCGGCCGCAGAAGATGCTGCGTGGTTATCTGCCATGCTGCTGAGGCAGGGTACCTCCTGGCAGGCGTCGGCGCAAGATTAGCTACTTGCGGGGATGAGAGGATGGGGGAGACAGACAGGAAGAGGGTGTGAACAAGGAGAGGCTTTGATAAGGTTGATAAAGAAGACAAAAAGGAAACGAAAGCGAGTTTGTCGGGTTGAAGCAGGGTTGAGGAGATGACTGACCGCCGCCGACATCTAAAAGGCTTGGCATTCCTGCAAACTTGGCACCACTTGTGGAATGGTGGAATGTTGCTCAATACAACCCATGCACTCCCCTGCATTAACTCTCGTTCATTACGGATACTAGCACAATCAGGTACCTACATGGCTGATGCAAGAACGAAGCTAGTCCTGTTCCGCAGCGTAGCGTAGCCGTAGCAGGTGTTGCGCTTGGCTTCCTTGCTAGGGTGATGAGGAACATGTCTTGCGTTTTGAATCATGCAAGAACGATTTTCTGGTCTGTCGTTTGACAGCAGGGAACCTTAACGACACCTCCTTTTTTGTTTCAGGGCGTAATTTGCTGAGTTATGGCATCTGCTTTTACCTTGATTATTTCTGACAATAGCATGATGATACAACGCCTCAGTCAATCAAGTCTCGCTCGCCAAGTGCTGTCTAGAGGTGTTTCAGTCTTGTTTGTACAATGAACATTACCCCGCAGTTAGATTGCCTCACTCTACGTATTTAGTATGATAACATCCATTCTTACTATTCGTCCCGCAGGCTGTTGCTTTTCCCAAAGTTTCCAGGAACTAATCACTCAATTTGTAGTGTTTCATGGGATCATGTCGAGGCACGTACTTGGCCTTTCTTTCCGTCTTCAGCGTCGTCAACTCTATCAGTGCTAGATAGCCAGCTATCGATGGGGCTTTGTGTTAGTTATCACAGGTAGACATATGACTGGAAAGTCATGTGGCTTCCTCGTGCCGACGTGCCTCTGACACGTACGTCTAGGGACCCCGAACTGTCAAGACTGCCATCTCGAGTTGATGAAAACTCACCCCAGCATCGATGTAGGAATCCACAAAAAGTATATGTCGAATCGGCTAAATTGAGGGCATGGAGCCTTGTGTATCAAGTGTAACTACTGCGTACACAGTAGGTGGCCACATGTCCACTCGAATGGTTCTCGAACCGACTCGACACACAAGATGCTTACGTACGATAGTATCACGTGCGTCAATGCGTGTGTCAAGAGGGATCATAAGGCCGAGCGTTGTTCTCTGACTCTGCGTCTGCCTGATGCTGGCGGGTCTGGAGTCTGGACGCCCGCATGCCGGGACGGGAACTGGGCGCGCCCGCCGTCTCTCCACAGCTCGACCGCAGCATTGGTCCAGAAAGCCTCGTTTCCCCGCGTTTCTCTCGTCAGCTGGTGGAGGCTTAGCTCGCAACATGACAATCGGGTCCACAAACCCTGACTCTGGGTTCTCATCGTGCCACAATGGGCCACAACGGACGAGGGTAGGGGTCCTTAACCATTCCCTCCAGTCGGTTTCCGAAGCTTACTACCGGTCAGCGGATTGGTCACGCGCCCACTGTGCAACAGCCACTGGGAACTTGCGTCTCTCCGAGAACCAGGTAACGCTGTAAACTTTCATCTCGCGTTTTACTGTTTCCAATATCGGGCATAGGCGGCTTGGATGCATCGGAACCCTAATCACGAGCCCTTGTGTGGCCATCGCTATGGCGGCTGTAGAGAGACAGAACGTTGTTGAACATCAGATGATGTTTGATGAAGAGACAGGCGCGAAACTCTGGCCAGAGTATGATCTTATAATCGAGAGCCCCGCCGCCTCCGCCCTATATATTCTGTCATCATCACTCATCATCACAAGCGTTCGAAAACCGTGGCAAATTCTCTTTCCTCGCTATTTTCATCATACCAACTGGTGTATAAAAGCATTCTCGCTGGTCTGCCATCGTCACAAGTGCTTCGTAGCACACGTCAAGACACAAGTAAGAAGATTACTCGTCATGGCTGCACCAATTCCGCTAACGGGCCGCCGCCAAGTCAACCGTCAAGTTAGGCTTGACTTGACCCGCAAGATTTCTCCTCCATATTCTTCTTATTTTGACTCTGCAATGTCAGAGAGTCCCACTACTCCGGCGGCGCGAAGCCAAAGAGACCCGGGAAGTCCAACTATCACGGGTATCCCCTCCATCCTGACGGTCCTTCGCGAACCCGAATCCTTTGCCAAGGATGATGAACGACGAGCGCAACAATACCGACAACAGTCTCCCGAAACCGCGTCCAAACTAGCGCGCGAGACGTTGATCAGCATGTGCAAGACTATCGGCCTCGTCGGTGCACAACTCAACAGTAGCACAAACGATTCCGACTTCCAGCTTAGACAGCTTATTCACTTAGCACGCAACATCTCGAAGAGACTGGACAATCCCGACAGCAACGGATACGCAGGCTCTCCCCGCATGGAGTGATCTAGATGCTATCCGGCAGGTTGGCATGCAAAGATGACGAAAGATATACCAGGGGGGGGGGGGACAGTTGCATACTGGAAAGGCAATGGCGTTTTTGCGAAGCTTGCTAGGCAGCAAAGCTTCAGCATTGGATTACATCAACCAATTACATTTTTTAGGAAGACTGTAAAACCCGAAATTGCATACGAATTATCTTTCTTTCTTCTACTTCTATTAGATGCTGGGCCCAAACTTCGTGCTGTATGTGTAAGCATCGTGCCAAGGCTTCTTGTCAAGTTTGGTTATTTGCCTGATTCTTTTAGTGCTTGTTCGAGTGAAGACTTCCAAAGTGTTCTTATTCTCTTGCTAACATAACAGGGTATGACAGCCCGGACTATTTTACGGAGTTTTGGACTCAAAAGTGAACAACTGATGACTATGCGCATTACCTATCAGCTAGGTGCTTTACTTTGTGGCTTGCTGACCTCATGTCTCAACGCCAGTGTCATTGCTGTTCCATCTGGATCTGATGGTCCTTCCAAAGTCGATGTTGTATTCGTACTCCGCACGCTAGGTGGCATCGAGATGTGCTTACGAAGCGTGCAGCCGCCGGGCCAAACTCGACTGTCTCGAGATTTCGACACCGACTTGCACACTACCATACAATTTTTCATATATTTATAATCTTCGATGGTTCATACAAGGAACCTTGAACAAGGTAGATGTTTTTCGAAGTAGCAGGATTCCTGTCACCTACGGAAGGCGTAGCCATGACAATCACTCGTCGGTGTTTCTCGCAAACATGAAATCTAGGAGGGTTTTCTAATACCGCGGGCACGTCTTTATGAGGTGCATATTTGATGACCTGATAGATAGGATTCGATTAGATAGTTCCCCCGAAAAGGATTGTGTATGTGTACATGAGGTGGTCGGGGCTCCGTGGCGATATATCCAAGTCGCTAGTACTCATAGCAGCAGCTGAATAAGTTAATCCCAATACGAAAAGTAGTCGCCCATCTCGTTGTTGCTTTCGGATTGCTGCGGAATGGCTACGAAATTCCGGACAATATGTCATGCAACTAGAACGTGATCTAGATTGTGTACAAAGTGACGATCCTAGATCATGGTTGGCAAGCACGGCACAGAAGATGCTGAGGCTCTACTATCCATCACATGCAGCTTAGATAAACCAGCCTCAAGCTTTCCAGGAGAAGTACAAGCAGTCTAGGAGTAATTCTTCTCTAATTCTTGCTCTCCTTTACCGAGACCCAATCTCATTTGTGTGTACGTACCACATTGGTCACTTGCATATACCAGAACAACGATAGTGGAATGAGAAGAAATACCTTCGAGTCATCTTTAAAACGTATGTGCGGAGATAGTGAACATAAATGGTACGTTTGAAGAGTCTTATTACGTGATTTTTGAAGATACTAATACAGTCCATGACGCGTTTTGGTGTCACACTGTTGAGGAGGCAGACATCGATGCTCTCTGCGTAGCTCTGCAGAACTGGGAATTGACCGTATTGAGGTTTGACTTGCTTTCAATGATCTCTGCAATAATGCCTTGAGGGATAAATGTACGTATAGATAGATACAGAGTTGCATGAACTCGAGAGACCAATCCATGTACAGCCCCCGCGAGTGGCCAGCGGCTATCCCCGTCGAGATGACCATCGAACGAGTGGCAGGATGGCCTTTAAGCGCATATTGCCACGGTTTATGTGTGTTGTCAAAGCGTTCGTTGACTTGAAGCTGCGAACTGATTGAATTAAAGCGATGAGAGTCAAAGCGAAAGATATTCGTGCGTGCATACTATCATAAATGGAAGTTTCCAAACGTGCATCATTTTTCAGGCCAATAATAAGTCGGGAATTGCAAAATCTAATCATTGAGACGAAACAGAGTCATAAACGCACCTACTTGAACGAGTTGGGAAGATGGCAAGCGTTCGGACAGCGGCCCGCACGCGGGTCCCTTACATCCTTGAAGCCGGAGGTACGGTGGCAGGCATATTAAAGAACAAGGCGAGATGGAAATGCAATGATGCCTCTACCTTGGCGAACTACGCGTCCTCTTGAAGTTGCCCGTCTGATATCTGCGCAGAGAGCATAGTGAACGCCGTCAGCACAATACATCCCGGTCTGATACTTGACATGATGATGCTGTTTCTCCCCATGAATTTCCAAGTTGTAGGAACCTTGGGCAACCTGCTTTGCGCCAATTTTCCAACGTATCTTACTGGGCGGGCTAGGTAGTGGCGGCCTGCTCGGGATATCATCACTGCGTCGAATTCATTATCGCAGCACCTTGTATAATCTCATTCTCCGGAAGAGAGAGGCTTAATCTAACGCAGAACTAATCTTTGCTCGGCGTAGATACTGGATTATTATGCTGGTTACAGCTGAAAACTTTTCAATGTTGCCTTTTCTAGAGGATACCCAAGGCCAAGACAAGCGCCAGGGTGACATAATGAAATATCTCTTACGAGCGCTGACTAGATTTCATGCCCGGGCTCCGGGTGGAAGGGCCGAGTTTGCCTCCAAACTCTCAGACGGTTGGCATCAGCATGAACGGCGAATTTCGCCACTAGGTCACTCAAGGGATACAATTCTTATGAGACTAGAACACTAAAAATATCTTCGGAATGGAGAAAAGCGGATAAATCATCTCGCATTCGGAGATCAGGGGACATGTTTGTTTGTTCATTTTCAGGTGGGATGCGTTTCACCTGATAGTCAAGAGACGGACCGCCGTTTCTTTTGAACATCCAGATATTTCAAGATAGCTCCTAAACAACAATCCAACATGCGATCTCCTACTCCAAACGTTTCCCCCGCAGAAATACTATACATGGAGCTGGTGTGCGGCATGACCAGGTAGTGGTCTAACGCTCATGATGGTGGTGTTCGCCATTGACGAAAAGAACCAGTGGGGAAACTTGTGGTCTAAGCGGCTGATGGATGCCTGTGCGTGCCGACGCGACGCTCCTACGGCAAGTCATTGTGATATGGTATCTGTTAGTGGAATACAAAGCCGCTATACACCTTGGAAATCCTAGCTGTACAAGACAGATAGATCAGTCGTGCGGTGGCCGGTGCCTCATTGGAGTAACATAACATATGGCCTCCTCACAATATACGGCACCCGTATATGGTCAAAGCTCTAAAGCATAAGACATCTTTATGGCATTAAACTGGAATGCCACACTGCTGCCAAGTCGGGTTTATGGCAGAATTAACCATGGAAACGCCAGCAGACACTTTGGTCTAGGGAATGACTCCTGAGGCGAAACCCCGAAACAGATCAGCAAAGGATGAGGCGTTGTACCCCCTTTCCTACCCGCGGTGTGATTTCTCCTCTAGCTTGCTACGTGCGTGAACATATCAGACGTTTTCGCTGAGGCTGATCGACCAACTTCATGGCTTCATGTACCAAGCAAGATTGACTGTGGTTGTACCGACAGGTGGTCCAGGCCACCCAAACGCGCGTAGCAGCGGTTGGTCCATTGACTCAAGTCTCAGCGATTACTACCTTGCATTGGATGCAGACAGCATAATAGACTTTTGACAATCATGAAGTGCGCGTGCTTGTCGTCTCCGTCGGTGACGTCGGAGACGAACCGTTGAAGACAAGCCGGCAGTGAGAAGTGTTTCCATCTACGAGGAAGGCGGCCAGGATGTTGCATCACATTGCCCATGGTACACGATCAGAACTCAGCTCCAGAGAGATACTTAAAGGATCAAGTATGCTGCTCTTTCTGTCTTGAATCCACTCCCTCATCACTCCAGCCAACTATCAACTTACTAGCTCCAGTTATACGAGCGCCTTCAAGTCTTACTTTCAAGGTCTTGCTTTCAAGATTTCTCGAAACCTCGTTATCCCTGATCATTTGCTTCCTTCACGATGCGTTTCTCCCAATCTCTCGTCATCATGGTCGCTGCCACCATGGGCGCCAACGGCGCGCCATCCGGCATGGACACCCGTGAGCAGAGGTTCGTGCATCGGAAGCAGCAAACACTCCAAGAGTTGTGTCATACTAACATATTTACAGTGCTCTGAGCCAGCCTGCCCTGGTGGCCAGACAGTCAACCTCGGTTGTACCAGCTGCTGCCCCTGCAGCTCCCGCTGCCGTCCCGGCGCCCAAGGCCGATGATGATAAGAACGGCAACAAGAACGGTAATAACAACGGCGACAAGAACGGTAATAACAACGGCGACAAGAACGGTAATAACAACGGCGACAAGAACGGCGATAGGAACGGCAACAACAACGGCGACAAGAACGGCGATAGGAACGGCAACAACAACGGCGACAAGAACGGCGATAGGAACGGCGGAGGTAATGGCGACAGGAACGGCGGAAACAATGGCGACCGCGATGGAAACCAAGACTGCCGCCCCGAGGATCGGGGTCGTGATAGGGACGGAAGCCAGTGCTGCGTGCGCAGCGGCCAGAACGGTGATCGCAACAGCGACCGCAAGGTCGCCCGTGATGACCGCGATGGCGACCGGAACGGAAACAACGGAAACAACGGCAACAACGGCAACCGGGATGGCGGGCGCGAATGCTTCCGCGACGGTGACAACGGCCCGCGTCCTCCCCCTCCTCCCCCGGCTGGCCCCCCCTTCGGTCCCTACCCTGTCCAGCCCCGTCCCGGTTTCCCCGGCGCTCCGGGTGCCTATCCCCCAGGCTTCCCCGGAGCCTTCCCCGGAGCCTACCCTCCCGGAGCCTACCCTCCTGGAGCCTACCCTCCCGGGGCCTACCCTCCTCCTCCCAGGGCCTACCCTCCTCCTCCTCCTGGGGCCTACCCTCCTCCTCCTCCCGGGGCCTACCCCCCTCCCCCTCCCCCTCCCGGTGGTCCTCGTGGTCCGGACGGCCCCCGTGGTCCTGATGGTCCTGATGCTCCCCGCCCTGGTCCTGATGGTCCTCGCCCTGGTCCTGATGGTCCTGATGCCCCCCGCCGTGGTCCCGACGGGGACCGTGATGGCGCCAAGAAGACCCAATAGGCGAGTGTTATCCGACCTTTGGGTCTCTGGCCGGACTCGTAACAGGCCAACAGAGCATAGGCATCCAATTAATGTAAAGCGTGGATAATTCGGAGGATGATTGGCTTTTAGGTTCGCACCTATTCTGGCTTTTTATGGAACAGCAAGAGGGCAAATAATGTAGTGTCTTCCAAGCAATGGCACATTTTCGCGAGCGAGTGTTCCTTGGGCTTGGAGACCGGGATAGTATAATCAGTTAATGTATCAATGTTTTATAGTTAAACATATTACTATGACATGAGTGAAATGGCGATGGCTTCGAGGATGCGTAAAGCTTCTTCATCCGGCATCATAATGAGGATGGGTTGTTGGGAAAGGGGCCTGTTTACTCGATCATCTTTACCGCCAGTGACAGAACTAATGAAGGATAGGTCCAGTCTGCACAACGAATGACCTGTGCGATAGGAGAAGAGATCAGGAGGAAAGATTCGATGTGTCATACCGAGAGGTTATCATTGACCCGAGCAGGCGTCTGGGTTGCCGTACGTCACGCAAAAACAACACCGTGAATTACAGGCAGTAATTAACGCCTTGTGTCCCTCGCGACACCGTATGCCTCAAAGGTGGCGCTCAGCAGTGTCGCTGTGAGAGAGAACATGGGAAAGAAAGGCATGGCGACGAAGACGGATGAGCCAGAGAGGGAGAACAAAAGGCGATACTAAGGTAAAAGAGAGTTGCTGGCCAAGGTGGTAAAGATACGGTCCATTCAGAAGAGACTTGAAGTTGAGTGGGAGCCGACTACTGCCACCGGGAGGAATCGAGGACTTGTCGACCAAGCTTCATCCCACAGGTTACTAGGTTGTCATCGTCGGAGGAGTTCGAAAGACCAGAGGAACTAATCTACTTGGTGCTTCGGTTGGAGGGATATATCCATATTGATTAGGACGGCTCTAGTAGTGTGTGACGGGATGACGGGCAATATAATTGAAGCATGCGCCAAGGAAGACAGCGTCAATGAGATGACGGGATAGTTTGAGATGTGGCAGTAGCGTGAGTGACCGGATTAGGGTACTGACTGCGCATTAGCATTAGACGAGGGCAGCCAAGTGTCAAAGAACGGATAAATGAAACGGGTGTTTGGGGTTAGGCCGACTTGAGAATCTTGATGTCAACGAAGAACCGCCGTAACGCCGTTGAGAAGTCCTGGAGTTCGGGAGTCCGTCCTGCCGGATGGCCGGAAGGCAGAAAGGCAAGAGATTGAGCAGCAACAAAGTTGACCGGATCCGTCGCCGGTACAGAAGCGGCTCGAGTGCGTAGTCGAGTCGAAAACCCCCAATGGTTTGTGAAGAGAGCCGACCAGTCTGGAGGCGGCCCGAACATAACAGCCCTAGGGCCGGCCATATCAACCTCGACTCATCGGAGTCAGCCCGCTCGTCGGCGGCCGACTCTGTTGCGAGCATCGGGTCACCGTACCCTTGGCTCATCTGCCGGCGTCCCCGGCGCACCCGGTGCGCTTGACGGCCGTCTCCTATGAAGATCAACCACTAAGGCCATGTACCCCCCCCCCCCCCCTCAACTATAGTACCCAGCCACCAGTTGAGCTGCATGTAGTCAATACTGGGTAGAACAGTGCTGAGCCCTGGCAACGGGGTGGCGGTAGAGCAAACGGGACGTGTTCAGGCGAGCCGTCTGACTTTACGAGCCACCGGGGAGCGGGGAGAGGGTAGAATGCGGTGCGCCCAGCAGTCTGGATCCATTACGTTACGAGAAACTGTCAAAAGCAAGCCGCCAAGTTGTTGTTTTAGCAGCCTTATCTCCAAGACCCCTGGCAGAACGAAGCGAAGGCAACCTTACCACGTAGTTAGCAGGCCCATCCCCGCCTGCGTTTCTCACCTGTGGCACAGCGTGCTCAGGTACCTACGGATAGATGCGTGTAGCTTTACGGATACATGGTATCGTCTCTTGTGGAACCCTCCCCCTCCCCCTCATCCGACTGCGCCCGTCGTGCCTGTGCGGAGGATGGATGGTCGGCTATCCTGTCCTGGCGCGCCCCAGCCCCAGGGGTTTGGAGAGGTCGAGCGCCTCTCCCTTGCTGTGGAAGCAAGAGGAGGGGTCCGAGTTTGGCAGCCCTACCAAACATTGAACAGGGTAGGGCGCGCAGTATCCGTAGTAATAGTAGGGTATTGATCGAGATCAAGGGGCCTGCCTGGCCGCTGTCAACTCGCACATCCCAGAGACGACCCGTTCGGGGTCTTCGGTCCGGACCACGTTATGGCGTTTGCTCCAAGGTTCCCGGCCAAGTCTAGAATCAGGTAGGTAATCCCAAACCAGAAGTACACAATCCTTGAGGATGTCCGTTGGATCGATAGATGCACGCGTGGACCACACATGGCATGGAACAGCGTTGTAGCAGGCGTAAGCAAGGCCAACCGAGAGGTGTGCCAGTGCTGGCGATTAGGAGCTTCTGGATGGAGGCAGTGAAGCGATGCAGCGGAAATTCGACGCAGAGGCGACGCCTAGCCATTCGGACATTGATGGTATCCAGCCTTGGGCCATTCAGGAAGTTGATAGCGACTGAATGGAGGAAATGAGGGGGACATGGATATTGGCAGGGCAGGGCAGGGCAGGGCAGGGCAGGGCAGGGCAGGGCAGGACTGGACTGGACTGGACTGGACGGGGCACAACGGCCGCTGTTCTTTGATTCTGGCCAGCCAGACCCTCTCTCTCCCCTCTCTCTCTCTCTCTCTCTCTCTCTCTCTCTCTCTCTCTCTCTCTCTCTCTCGCATTAACCACCATGTATGGAAGGTATTATAACCGTACGGTACCGGGCTCAGGATGTGGGGGAGGATGAAGGCCAAGGTCGCCTGCATTAGTGCAACTGCTGCAAGGGGCATCTGCTCCAGGAGGCTGCTGATAAGGAATCTCGATATCTCTGTTCTCTGGTCTCGGCGGTTTGTTGACCAAGACCTTCTCTGTTGGAAGCGGTGGTGAGGAGTGCTGGATCACCCCCCCCCAAAGAAGATACCGGGCAGGGCAGAGAGATTGTGATAATCTCGGGGTTCAGCCTGCTGCGTCCACCGTGGAGGGTATCATTGAGATGCGCAACGCCAACACTTGTGGAGTGGAGGGGGGGTTCCTCTTCTTCTTCTTCTTCTTCTTCTTCTTCTTCTGCTTCTTCTTCTTCTTCTTCTGCTTCTTCTTCTTCTTCTTCTTCTGCTTCTTCTTCTTCTTCTTCTTCTTCCGTGCATTGTGGGTCAGCAACAAGGGGGTTGACGGTGCAATCCCCCTCCTATCCCGAGGATACGACCCCAAAGGGTTGGGTTAAGCGGGTAATCATCCATCTACCTACTCCGTACCAACGTGTACTAACGAAGCAATTTTCTCCCCGTCTCGTGGTGTCGAGTATCCGTGCTGCTGCGTACAGATACGTGGGGATGAATGGGAGCTTCGGATGGACGGATGGGCGGATGCAGCGCAGTTGGGGGCCAATGCTGGGGGGGAACGAGAGGAGCTACTCCGGGGGAGTTCAGTTGAAACCATGGCCAGCCACACTCATTGCTTGGTATATCTGTATCTGTACTGTAAGTAGATCCCAAAGCAAGTTGCACCGGGTGGGTGGTCGGCCAGTAATAGAGTTCACGGCGATGGTACTCGGTACTACTGTCTACCAAGTATGTAACGTAACGTACAATCTCGCTGCTGCTCAACGATTGACGCTCGAGAGGGAGAAAGTCGGAAAGTCAAAGCAGATGGCCCATCTACTACCTAGGTCAAAGAAGAGGTCGCGTCGCGCAAATTGAATTCTGTGTCGTTGACAAGCTGGAGGAGCTGGCCAACCCAAGCCGGGTTTCCACTCGCCAATATGGGCCACCAATGTCGTAGCCATTCAATCAGTTCAATCAACACATACGTACGTACTGGTAGTAGTGAGTCGAATTAGATCAGTCGAATCCGATCAACCAGCCACGGCATCATGGCCAATCGACGGCCGAACAGGGGCCTGCATCCTTTGGGTCCCAGTACGTGTGCTACGGCGTGATCCTACCGTATACCTAGGCGGTACGGAGAACGGATACTCCCTACGGATACGCAGTACAGTCCTTCCTTCGCGCGCTCCAACACACACCGAGACGATCCTTGTCCTGTCTGTCTCCTTTGCCGGGGCCCCCTGCCGGCCAAAGCTGCAGGCTGTCATTGTGAGCATCGACTGGACGTACGTAGTACTGGTAGGAGTGTTTTGGGGGCCAGATGAGGCGCCGGTGATGTAGGTAATAGTAGGTACCTATAAGTAGTCGCGCAGACTGCGCCGAGGAGGCAAAAGGAAAGTCGAGGTTCCGGGGATGTCTAGTGTTCCCCCCCCTATACCCGTACATGGTGTCTGATGGTAGGGGGGGTTCCTTTGGCCATTCTCGGGCCGGGTGATGCCCCCTTCAGTCAATAAGGCAAGGGGGATGCGGTGCAGTTTGAAATCGATGCACAAAGGCCTCCTTTCTCTTCCCCATTCGTCGAGTCAAAGCAACCCCCCTCCTCCAAAGGGGGTCAAGGAGGCAAAGAAAGTCGAGGAAGACACCACGGGGACACCACGGGGAACATTTTTGTTTATTTCATTTTTTTGCAGCTGGGTTTCGACTAGAAGAGTAGAAACACGACGATGATACCGGGGGGTGGTTCGCGGGCCAAGACATGTCTAACCGAAAAGAAAGCAGCTGTCCAACAGTCCTCGCGTCTTCCCCGGGCCTACTGTGGACGTATGCAGGCGTTGGGTACCCGGTTCAGTAAAAGCTGGATCCGAATGGTCCAAGGTTTTGTAAAGCGAGGTACCGACAGATCAACGGGCGCTTCTCACGTCAGACTGGGTTGGTGGTCCCTTGGTCCCGTTGCGCGCCAGAAGAAGATATTCTCTGAGGGGAGGACATGTGCCCCTCTTCCGCTTCCGTGGTGTTGATATTGGCCGCTGTCTCGCACTCACACACACACTCTCTCTCTCTCTCTCTCTCTCTGATCTTCCTCCACCACCACATTTTCCTCCTCCTCTCCTCCTCCTCCTCCTTCTTCTTCTTCTTCTACGCCCTTGTGTCTTGGTGTTGCTTTTCAGCCATCTGATCTGTTTCTGTTCTTTGGGTAGGGTTGTCGTGTCGTGTAAGGGTCGACGATCTTGTCCGAGACGCCAGCCGCCTCTCCTATAGCATCACCGAGCCGGCCGGACGATAGGCGCATACGAACGGGCGTCGGACACTCAGGCAATCTGCTCGGATACTACACGGAAGAAGCGGAGGGAATTCGAATCCTACCAGAACCGCGCTGAGTGGGCAGGCCGAAATCCTCCCGGGGACGCGAGGAAGAAAGAAGACATAGCGACAAGAACAAGATTGCGACGAGCCCTTCGACGAAACCTTGTACGCAGTATACCGGGCTCGGCCATCATCGGTGGTGGAATATATTATTATACATCAGCCGCTGTTGTGTCGTTTCCGTTGTTGGTCAGCTTTCATTCAGCTTGCATCGAAATATCGAAATATCGAAATCGAGACCGACACGATCCCTCAAGACTCTTTGACTATTCTCTTGTCGTTGGGGAGACACCCGTCCTTTGCGAACGTAAGCTCATACGAAGAATCCCACCATCATCTCGATGCGCAACCCTCCCCCCCTCCTCATATTCTACCTATCCCCCTCTTCATCTTCCCCATATTCCCTCCTCTCGACTGTCTCATTCTTGTACTTGACATACGTACGGTAGTGGTAGTAGAACTGACAAACTGTCTCAGTAAGCAGTGGCGGTTCTGACAAGAATTCTTTAAAGAAGAAACGCAAAGAAGAAAGAAAAGACACAGGAGGCAGAAAAAAAAAGCAGAAGAAGAAAAAAAGAAGAAGGAAAAGCCACAGCAAAAACGGCCGCATCAGCCCATATCAGCGGGCGCAACAGACGCACAAGACACCTAAAACGGGCAACAGGTTCGGGGTACAGCGGCAGTAGCAGTACCTTCCCCCCCTGGCCGACGTCCACTGTGGCCAGGAACGGTGCGGATACCTACTTTGAGTTTAGGTAGGTACCTACAGTACCTACAGTACCTACAGTACCTACAGTACCTACAGTACCTACAGTACCTACAGTACCTGACCCTAGACCGCAGAGGACCCACACACAGGCCGCTTGCTCCGTATTGCGATTGGCTCACCCGCTGTTATCGGAGGCGCTGCATCCTTCCTTAACTGCCCGATTCGAATACGTACCACGCGGGCTTCATTTTCCCAGGAAGGCGACGACCACGAGTCTTATCTTATCTCACTCTCACATCCTCACCTTCACCTTCGCTTTTACCATCACTTCACCTACAGTGTACCTCACTCGTTTTCGCTGTTATTCATTCACTCATTCACTCACTTACTCACTCACTCAACCTCGAGTTCCGTTTTGCCTCGTCGTCGACGTGCCACTTGGTCGTGCCACCCACCATCCTCCATCACATCTCAAGCAGTGCATCTTGCCTCGAGCCGGTCAGTGGACGACGACGACGACGACGACGACGACGACAACGACAACGCTGCTTCTGCTCAGGCATCCATCCCCCTCGGCGTCGTGGGAGAGGCTCCTTGTGAGCTACGGCCTCGCCTTACTTTCTCGTCGTCGCCGCCGTCTGTATCCCCGCCGCCAAGATGTCTGGCCGAAGCGCCTACGTGCGCAAGAAGATCACGCAAACCGAAAAGGAAAAGGCCAGGGCCAGGGCCAACATCGCTGGCATCCTGGGAGACCATGACGACCTCTCCATCCCGGATTTCCCCCTGCCGCAGACGGGCGCCTCGTTGCCCGTCGGCACCGGCATCGGCACCACAAATGCACGCTTCCTCAAGTTCTCGGAACCACCTCGCGACGCCAAGTCCGCCTGCGGCGCCCCGAGTATAGGAAGCGGCAGCGGCAGCAGCGAGGGCGGACGCCGCGACGCCACCTCCGGCCCGCTCGACGACTTCGCCTATGCCCGCGCTCGGAGACCCACCATCAAGACCGAGGACGTGTCCGGCATCGAGAGGTCCGGCCTCCGGAGCAGGCTGGACAAGAAGAGCGAGGACGTGCGGAGGGGGCTGGCCAAGACCTTCACCTTCAAGCGCAAGGACAAGGAGCCCGACTTCCGCCCCGAGTCCGTCGCCACCGTGAGGCCCGGTCACCACCAGACCTCCGGCCCAATGTCCCCGACGATCGACGACTACCCACCGGAACACTTCAACGTCGAGTCCATGCACCACATGCACTTGCAACAGCACCAGATGGACCTGCTGCCCACCTCCCCGCCGCCGGTCGCCAAGCTGCCGCCGGTGCCGACAACGCCGCCTATCAAGCGGTGGATCGGCGCAGGGAGACCCGTCCAGAGGTGGAACAAGCTGCGCAAGGACCCGGAGCTCTGGGACCCCAACGGCGACGTCCTCGTCTTCTTCGCGCACAAGGGCCAGGCGCCGCGCCCGAACCCGTCCTTCAGGCTGTCGTCGCACATAATCGAGGCCACCGAGTCGAGGTACCTCATCACGCTGCTCCGCGAGGGCACGACCGAGGAGGACATTTACATGCCGCCGCCGCCGCCCTCGCCCCGGGGCGCCCCGCCCATGCTGCGCCCGCACACGCGCGGCGGCGGCCAGCCGACGCCGCCCATCTCCGAAGACCTAGGCGAGGCCGACGGGCAGATTTCGTACGAAATGTACTTCCCGACCCCCGCCAACGTGAGCAAGGCCGAGCAGCTCCGGGGCCAGATCACGACGAGGAACGTCTTTGCGCTGCTCTACCACGCCTCGCTCGTCGGCCTGTCGCTCCACCAAGCCCTTTCCGACCTCCACATGCGGCTGGACGCCTACATGCCCCCAGACTCGGACAACGTCGGCATGATCCTGAACTACCTGTCGGCCCGCGGCATCGACGACGTCCGCAACGACCCGGAGACGGCCGTCAGCCTGCTGGCGTGGTCCGAGGGGTCCGCCGTCCGGTGGGAGGAGGGGTGGCGCGAGAGCTTCCTGCACTGCGCCGGCATGTACATGCAGCTGGAGCATTGCGCCGACTTTAGGGAGCTGACCCCCATCACCCGCGCCCTGCTGGAGAGGGCCTGTCTCGAGACGCAGCTCCGCGTCCAGGCGGCGGAGGAACGGTTGTGCGAGTTCCAGTATGGAGACATGTGGCCGGCGTCCGGCGCCGGCGGGCCGGCCAAGGCAGCGGCGGACCGTCTTCAGGGCTTCCTCCTGAACCACTACGCGCGCGCGCAGGGGGGCGCGTGGCCGCCGGCGCAGACGACGGGCCTGCCGGACTCGGACGTCGAAGACATGTGGCTGACGAGGAACGTGGCGCAGGCACTGCAAAGGGACTTTGGGGCGCTGTACGACTACCTGGTCAACCGCGACATCGTGTGGGACGTGTCGGAGGCGCGGTCGGGTCGCAAGTGGATGATGCAGAGCGAAAAGGACAGGGGGTTCGACGCCGACGCCGAGGTGCCCATGACGGACATGCTGGTCGAGTTCGACAACAAGCTGCGGTTCCCGCACATCCCGCACCCGTACCCGCTGGTGCCCGAGTCGATCCACCCGGCGCCGGTGGCCAAGGAGACGTCCATGTTCAAGAAGAAGAGCGGGGCGACGCCCAACAACAACAACGGCGGCCGCGCAGGAGGTGGTGCCCTGGAGAGGCGGGTGCAGCTAGCGTACACGGAGGCGACCAACGTGTACGTGCTGGGGTCGGACTTTACGCAGTCGGACCTCATTGAGGCGTTTGTCAAGTTCGAGAAGAGCGACGGCATCACCGAGGTGGACCCGGCGGTGGCCAGGCGCGGGCGATGGGTGCTGATCTACGGCATCCTCCAGACGCTGGCCAGCGTGTCGGTGGACGCGCCGTACGTGCGGTACCGGGACGACGTGGCGTACCACCTCTCGCCGCGGCTCAAAGGCACCAGGGTGCCGCCGTGGAGGGGGTCCAGCACGCCGGACGAGGCGTCGCACGAGCTGTCGCACTGCTGGGCGGTGCAGCACACGTGGAACACGCCGAACCACAGCGGGGCCGACAGCTCGGGCGGGTCGGGCAACGACAGCCCCGTGCAGGGCCCGACACGTCCGTTCGTGTACCCGCGGCGGCCGCCGTCGACGGCGTCGCGGGGTTCCGGGTACCAGACGCCCGGCACGCGGTCGGTGCACTCGACGGGGTCGGCGCCGCCTTTCGGGTCGGGGTACAGCGTCGTCAGCGTCAGCGAGAGCGACACGGCCAGCAGCGTGCGCACGCCGGCGTCGAGCCGGGCGGGGACCAACGCGAAGCGGGCGCAGCAGTGCCGGGACAACGGCAACGGGCTGGGCAGCGGGCCGGGCAGCAGGCGCAGCGCCGCGACGTTTGGCGGCATGGACCGCGGCGACGCCAACGGCTCGCACGGCGGAGGGGGCGCTGCGCGGTCCAGCGCATCCAAAACGCACGACCAGTTCCTGTCTCTCCCGGGGAACCTCATGGGATCGGGAGGGTTCCTCGCGCTCGACGACATGGCGGAGAGGCGGAGCACGCGGAGCAGCGGACACAGTCGGCGGACGCGGGACGGGTCCGACGCTGACAACTTGACGCCGCGGATCCGAGACTTTGACCTGGATGTAATCGACGACCATGAGCCGTGAGAACGAAGGCGGCTCGGTGTGAATGAAAACGGACGGGGGTCTCTTGTGGATATGATGTAGAGAGAGATAGAGAGAGCGAGAGAGGAGAGAGGGTGAGACACGGAGGTGAAAAGAGAGCGGATAATGCATGACGGAACGACTGAACCATGTTTAGATATCATATATGAATGGGACCAGGCCGTGGCAACGGATGGTCTGGGACGCGAAGACACGAAGCAATGCGGGTACCACAGCAAGCGAGATATCAGACGGGCGGGCGGAATAGTGGTTTTTATGTCTTTTGTTTCTTTTTTTTTTTTTTTTACAACTATTTACTCCTGGGATGGGAGGGGGTTTGTGGTTACCGACGCGTAAAAGTTTTGTACATGGCTGTAATGATCTAGAGAGATAGATACCCGGCAAATCCAGACCCTTTTTTGGCCCTTGATTGATCAGGTGGCGCGTGTCTAGCAGGAACTGAGACTCCGTACGCAAAACAACATCACGGGGAACCCCCAGGCCGAAGGGAAGGGGGAAACAGAAGTGGGCTCGGTGACGTGGTTCCGACCCGGCCGATGATTTTGCAAAGCGCGGCTCCCCGCGGCTCGGGGGATGGGCACGATGATGGCCCAAAGCGGTATCGGCCCGAAGGCTGTTTTAGAAGATGAACAAGAGACGGAGGCAGGGCCGGTTTCCCTCGTCCCGGTAGTGAGTGCGGCCGGCACTATGGAGTCGGCTGGATTGGGGGGGGGGCCCGGAAGTTCTTGGTGGGGACTCGGGTGGAACGAGTGATTGTTGTTCCCAGCCACCTCATCCGTCCCCACTTGTTTTATTATTTATCCAAGGAAGGCGCTTGCACGTGTGTGAAAACAAGACGGACACAGTATTGCTGACATGGCTACGTAATCAAGGGTCGCATGGGTATGAGGAAGGACAGTAACGCATCTGGAAAGAAAGAAGACATCGTGACCTGGCGGCTTTTAGCTCAGAGTACAGAACACAGAGTACACAGCAGCTTCCCGATTGTTCGCGGCACATAGGTACGTACCCGAGGAGGGTGCGGTGGGAAGGTGTCGCATTGGCTGGCTGGGAAGTAACGCATGGCAACCATCTTTTAGTGCGAGTTGGTTGT
>JASUDE010000089.1:64891-80609 GCA_034509685.1 Colletotrichum cereale | reverse complement strand
CCCCCACAAAAAACAAAAAAAAAAAAAAAAAAAAAAAAAAAAAAAAAAAAAAAAAAAAGAGCAAGAAAGAAGGAGGCAGAGGGAAAAAAAACCCAGCTAACATGACACAGATACCGACAATGGGCATGCTCGCCTGGTTCGTCGACGGCTTCGTCAAGCGCAACTTCATCGTGCCCGACTCGATCCTCGTCCTCTTCATCGTCTCCGTCCTCGCCCTCGCCTGGGCCATCTTCACCCTCTTCAGCTACCACCGCAGCAGCGCAAACGCCCTCTTCGTCGCCGTCGTCGACCTCGGCTTCGTCGGCGCCTTCATCGCCGGCGTCTGGTACCTGCGCGGCATCAACTACGTCAGCTGCACCGACCTCGCCCGCAACGGCTCCTGGTCCGCCAGCTTCCCCGGCTTCGTCGTCGTCTCCGGCCCGCGCTTCAACCTCTTCACCAACAAGCCCTGCGCCATGCTCAAGGCCTCGTGGGTCTTTGGCATCATCAACACCATCCTCTTCTTCTTCACCGCCGGCCTCGCCTGGCTCCACGGCGACCACCTCTCCTCCAGCTACGAGCGCAAGTCCTACCACCACGGCCGTCACCGCCGCCACCGCAGCCATAGCCACAGCCACAGCCACAGGAGCGGTCACAGCCACCACCGCTCCCGCAGCCGTCGCAGCTCCCACTCGCACCGTCGTGTCTACGTTTAGCCTGCGCCATGCATTGCACACACACACACACACCCATGTCTGTAGAGAGAAGAGGGAAAAAAAGAACAACTGAATCACATCACGACAAAACAAACCAAAAAACGAGACTGAGAACGAGAGAAAGATACCACGCAATGACACGATACGGAGTCGGAGGACGCATATAAAGATGAAGGAGGGTAAGGATGCCTAGAAAAGACTAGGTAAAGGATGTGGGAGGGGGGGAGGGGGATGTTTTATGTTTCCATTAGCGACCCGGCGCATGTATCTGGAGGAATCCTCCATTAATGATGACGAATCTAACGGCGTCGATTCGAAAAATATCAGACATGATCTTTTTTTAAATTTATCCCTTTTTTTTCTTTTTTTTTCTTCTTCCTTTTTTCTCTCACAACTTGATGTTGCCGGTCTCGGTCTCGCGTCTCTCTCAGGCGCTAAATGTCTTGACATCTTCACTGGAAAATGGGGCATGTTCATCGTGAATGTGTGGTATCGTCTTGGTTCTTCTCCCCGTCTATTTTGATGCCAAATATGCCCGGCCCCCCCCCCCCCCGCCACGCCGTTTTGATATCCAGGAAAATCGGTCCTTGCTATGCTCTGCTGTCGTCCTCTCCCACCGTGTAGCCGCGCGCCACGCCGCTCCGGCCCGCCTCGACGACGGTGCTGCTCTCCTCGTCGAAATCCGTTCCGAGACCCTGCCACGTCCTCTGCGACCGCAGGTACTCGGCGCCGGGGCTCAGCACCCCGTTGATGGTGGCCACCTCCCCGACCTCCCGCTTCACCAGCGCCGACTGCCCCGGCGCCTGGCCGCTCCGGTCCCCGTCCGTCTTGGGGTCGCCGCCGTTGGCCGACCGAATGGGCATCCTCATCGGCCGGCTGGCCACGAGCCTGCCCGTGCGCAGGTCGTACTCGGGCGGCGCCGACTCGTCCTCGTCCAGCTCCTCGTCGTCCTCCTCCCTGACGGCGTTGTGGTCCATCTTCTCGATGCCGCCCCACCACTCGAGACCCCACACGCGCTCGCTCTCGGGCTTCAGCGCCACCTCCATCTCAAAGGGCGTGATGACGGGCTTGAAGAACCCGGCGTCCTCCTCGACCAGCCCGCTCTCCCAGCACCCCACCACCACCCAGCCGTCGACCTCGGCAAAGTTGGCCAGCTTGGCGGCGTTGAGCTTGCCCACCACCACTGTGTAGCTCTTCTTGCCGGCCTCGGCGATGCGCCGCCTCAGGAGGTCGATGCTGCCCAGGTAGTTGGACACGGACAGCGTGTTGACGAGGATGCCCACCACGCCGGCCGTCGCCAGCGTGAGGACCCGCGCGAACCGCCGCCGCAGCAGCGCGTTCGTCGTCCTCGTCGGGTCGTCGGTCGAGAGGCTCGGCGTCGAAAGGACGTGCAGGGAGGCCATGCGGGTCTGTAGGGCGAGGAGGAGCGCCGGGGGCGGTGTGGAGATGTGGAAGAGGGAGTATTGGGAGAGGTCGGTCTCGGGCGCTTCTCGGGAGGACGAGTCGACGATGCTGCGGTTCGGTATCGTGCCGGCGGGGTCGTGTGCCACTTGGGTGTGGAGTAGCTGTGAGTATCCGGCCGCGCGCAACTTTGACGCCAGGGGAACGACGTGGTCCTGGTATGTCACATCGGCCATCACGACGACCTTCTTCTCCTTGTCCGGGAACTCGTTCTGGAAAGCCTCGACGGCCTGATCAACGTCGAGGGTGTGCCGCGTGAAGACGTAAATGACGGGCAGTCTGGACGTCGGCGACAGACAGGAGCGGCCGTAGTGT
The DNA here is from genome assembly GCA_034509685.1 of Colletotrichum cereale. NCBI lineage: Eukaryota > Fungi > Ascomycota > Sordariomycetes > Glomerellales > Glomerellaceae > Colletotrichum > Colletotrichum cereale. Next base: position 78,138 of record JASUDE010000089.1, on the reverse strand, counting down.
ACGACGATCTGTGCGTCGGCGTGTTCGGCGGCGATCTCGTCGACGCAACATGCGCTGTAGGACGTGTCGGCGAGGATGTAGACTCGGTGGCCGTCGCTGCCTCCCAGCGCCGTTGTCAGCGCTTCGGCGACCCATGAGGCGTCGCACAGCATCGAGTCCGGGAACTGCAGGGCGACGCGGTTCCATCCGCCCTCCTTGATCTCGCGCGCCGTGCGCTCAATCTCGTAGACGGAGGCGAGTTCATCTTCGGTTCGCAGCTCGGTCGGCGGCGGCGGAGGGGTCGGCGTCGGGTCTTCGAACGTGTGCTCGGCGGGCGTCGAGAGGACGGGGGCCGCTGAGAGTTCAGTCATGGCCGCCGGCTTTTTGCAGGAAAAGTTTTTTTTCTTTCGGCGACGACGGAGGGGAGGTTGTAGGAGAAGAATTGTTCAGTCGATGGCGGGGTTGCGCTAATGGCGGGGTAGTAATTACTGTACCAAATTATAGGCCAAAGGCCGGACTCACTGAGCGGAGAGGTCGGTATGAATTATGGGGCCTCCGAGGAACTAAAGCCGCGTGCGGCTCAGTGGGCTAGACTTGGACTTGGATTTGGATTTGGACCGGGTTTAGTGGCCACAGGACGGCAACTAAGCAGAGATGAATTGCTGTGACTTCTTCTCGAGCTGTCTCGGTGCGAGACAAGACATGGAGGATTGTTGCATTACTATTTTGTACATGTTGTATATACTGTTTATAAATCGGCCTCCACAGGCATCATCATCATCGTCGTCGTCCGTCGTCTTGGACATGTTCATTAACTCCCTTTTTCCTCGGCCTCTTCTAGTTGCCAAACGGTGCATCACTTAGAACAGATTAAAGCAGTTGGCGTAATAGGTGGCGGTGGCACTCCAGTCGGAGAAGACGCCCGCAACGCCAACGTCCTGGGCCAGGACATGGAGCAGGTTGTAGACGTCGCCGTCGTTGTTGGTGACGTTTGCGATGGAGTTGAAGTAGTATCCGCCCTTGGTGCTGTCACCCAAGAAGCCGGAACGCTCGAGGGACCACGAGATGATCTTGAAGCCCAGCTCCTTGGCCTTGATGGCGTAGCTGCTGGGCACGATCTTGCCGTCCTCGACGGCGACGAGGTATTGCAGAGGGGGCGACATGATCTTGACGCCGGCAGCGGCGTACCTGGTCAGGTTGCCGACGGCGTAGGGGTAGGTCTCCGGGGTGTCGCCGCTCTCGTCGAGAAGGATGGCCTGCTTGGCGAACTCGGGCTCGGCCTTGAGCCAGTAGAGGAGGTCCGGGTAGTGGAAAGACTGGGGCCAGACGCGCTCGGGGGCGATGCCGGCGGCCTTGTACTCGTCGATGAGCTGCTGAGCGTACTTCTCCTGGGTGTAGTCGCCTTCAAAAGGCATCTCGACCTCGGGGAGCTTAAGCTCGGGGGTGAAGAGCAGGCCCAGATCGTTGGTCATGGCAATGTGCTCCTTGAGGGTCATGACGGTGCCGCAGGTGGAATACAGGTCGGTGCGGTATCGCGGCGTGCCGAGCAAGAAGTCGGCAGGGTTGGTGGCGGAGGCATTGAAGCCGTCCATCTTGGCGCAGAGCGTCTTGAACTCGGCAAGGGTGATGTCGGAAGTGCAGCACTTGGCGGTGGCCGCGATGCCGTTGGCGGCCGGGGCGAAGGGGGTGGTGCACTTGGCGTTGAGCTCGGGGATGGTGACGATGTTGGTCGTCGTGTGCAAGTCGCACTGCGAGTGACGACAGACGAGCTCGCGGTCCTTGGTGAAGGCGGCGTCACACTCGAGGATACCCGCACCCATGCGGGCGCCGGCGAGGTTGGACTCGACCGACTCCTCGGGGATCATCAGTGTACCGCCGCCACGGTGACCGATGCTCCATTTGGTGGGCTTGATGGCCTGCTCCGAGCAGGACTGCAGCTTCTCCTTGAGAGGGCTCTCGTCCATGTCGTTGACCAACCAGTAGGGTCTAGGGCCCAATTGCATGCTGGTCATGGGCTTGTACGTCGGCGGCGGCTTGGGGAACGGGGAGGCACCGGCCTGCTGCGCCGCGGCGGCGACGAGGCCGGAGACGACGACGACGTTGAAGTGCATGTTGGCGGCCAAAGAGTGACGACCGGTTGATGGTCGGCGGAAGAGCAGGCAATGGTCGCGCAACCAAAGAGAGGCACGGCGATCAGCGAAGGAGTCACTGAGAAGGGGGGGGGGGGGTAAAAGGAGCTGAGGCTGGAGGAGCAGAGGACGAAAGGCTGGCAAGACGAGACGAACAAGGCCCGAGAGCTTCTTATCTTATGTAGTTACATGGTAGAACTCTCCGGCCCAGGAAGCAAGATGGGGTTTTTCGTTTTTGCCAAGATTAACCAGCAGCTGCAATAGCCATGGGAAGCCCTGGTACGGCATACGGAGCTCGAGATAACCATGGTGTGGCTAGTCTACTGGGAGGGCCATGAGCCGTTCGCATGCCGGCTCGGATTGGATGGCCTCCCTGGGCAGCTTCAGGCCGTATGCTTGTATTCGGCATGTCCGTGCTTATCGTCTCGTCAGCCATACACCGTACAGCAAGAAGACAAACCGTGGGGCAAGGATGGGGTAGTAAGTAGAGAGTGAGAGTGAGGGTGGAAATGGAGGTGGAAGTGGGCGGTGATGGGCAGTGAGTGGGCCCGTAGAATGCGCGGGTTAGCAGCACGTGCTGCTCAAAGCCAACAATGGCTGAGGAAGGGAAAAAGAGCAGGGAGGGGGGGGGGTATTGAATGCCAAGTAAGGTCAGGTAAGTAGGTAGGGATGGGAATCCCACAGGTCGCCATGGAGGCCATATCGCAGAGTGATGGTTAGAATGATAAACATACTGTAGAAAGAACGAGCAAACGAACGATTGGGGAGCCGTGAGCGGTGGGGGTGGGGCTCCGGAGCACCTCCCGCCCCTAAGAATATCTGTACATATCCGTAGGTAATTGTACTGGTATCTCTCTACCAGGGCAGGTACCTCAGAAAGCAGAGGCAGGCAGGCAGGCAGGCACCAACCACATTGTTTCTCAACGCAGTACTCCGTAAAGTAAATTTCTTGCCGGGATGGGATCGCCGGGCCCCATAGTCGATACGTACCTATCGACCAGTGGGGTCTTGGCGGTCCGTTGTCCCTCGGCGGAGCAGAGCTGCGTGCCGCCGGGACGTTTCCTGATTCGACAATTAATACACTCCCCAAGCTTCGACCACAGCTTGGCCGATAGGGAAGGTGGTATCTCCTACCTACCTAGGTACGGTACCTGTGGGCTGTAGGTGGTAGGTCTCACCCACGCGTTCTTGCCATTCATGCATCGCGACTCTCTTGCTTTGCTTGCATCCGACGACACACGTGCTCGACGTACTGGACCGGTGCACCCCACCCACCCGAGGCGACCGAGATCAATCTTTCCTTTGTTTCTTTCTTGTTTTCCTAGCCCCACCCCACCATTTTGGTTTTTTTGGTTTCCCGGGCATTGACCTCTTCTCGAACACCCAGCCCTACCTACCTACCGACTAGTCGATCCTCGCACGGCTGCCCGGACCCGGCGAGCCGGCATGCGGAGCCCGGCGACTCCGGCCCAGCGTAGGAATCGCCCGTCGCAATTTTGAACCAACTGCTTTCGCCAAGACTCCCATATCAACCCCGCGAGTCAGCAGTGGCACAGACAGCCACGCTCACGGGCCTGCGAGACGCATGAATAGGCAACGGCGTGGGCGCTACTCTGTACTTGAATTCATTCGACTCCAGCGGTATCGAACACATGGATCGTAAGTCTCCGTGGCTGCAACCTGTGGGTGAAAAGACGTAGTGAGTGGCTTCTTCACTCTATGAGCCCAGGCAAATATTGTATCTGCGTCTCCCGTAGCACAAGACCCTTCTCTTTGTTAAAGGTAGGACTGCAATCTCACAGACACGATAGACCATGGCCTTGCTATCCATGGAAGGACACCAATCTATTACAACGTAGGTTTACGAAGAGTCATTTTGATGATAAGTCATGCATACGGGAACCCTTACGTTGAAGGTTGTAAATCTGCCGACAAGTTTGATACGCAGTGTAGTTTACTTGGACTTAGGTTACAGCCTCTGATCGCCCGGACACTCCTGGCGCGGTTTGTGCTTCAACTAGCCGGTTTGGACTGGATTTTCCTTTTATTTTTATATTGTTTTATGACGGAATGATACACCCACGTGGCCAACAAAAGACTGATACTGGCTATAATCCAGCCCTCCGACGCCTTCTCCCTCCACACGGACGGGCTATTCAGCAGGTTAACGTCTCGCTCGTTATCGCAATTAAGCAATCCAGTACAATAATTGCTCCACGTTGTACTCTGCAGTCTTCGGAGCGTAGCAGGGTAGTCGTTCTGGCTCCGAGTGTATCCACTGACTGCTCGAAGTTTTGGTATGGGTGGGAAGTTGGTATCCTCGTCCCGCCTGCACTCATAGCCCCGGCCCACCGCAAGCTTTCACGACGAATGAGCATTATTGGAAAGAATATGGAGTACACCGTAATATTCATGTTAGCTATGCAGACACGCATCAGCATACTTAGTGCCGGTTGTGGATGATGCAGTTTCCTCTTGCCTGACGCCAGGTAACATTTCCATAAACACATGACGAATAACAAAGCCCTAACACCTTTACGTACGCGAGGGGTATTTCCACTTCATTCCATGGCCGCTGAATTAAATTGTAAAACAGAAAATGGAACCGCTATTATATCCATACTCAATCTTCCTTACTCCATTCCCCGAATACCAGCAAGTCCCTTAGGCACCGGGGTAGGCGTGGTGGTGGGCCTTGGTGTTGTGGCCGCGCGAGCGCATGGCCTCGAGGGTGTCGAGGACGGTGAGGAACATGAAGATGGCCCAGATGAAGAAGGCAAAGGCGACGGCGGCCTGCTCGGAGCCGCAGAAGGTGTTGGCGCCGCAGCGAGGGGCGCCGACGAAGACGGCGAGGGCGATGGCTCCGGCGAACCAGAAGATGGTGGTGATGACGAGCAAGCCGAGGGAGACGAGCTTGTGAAAGAGACGGGTCATGTACAGGGGCGTGAGCCCGACGTAGGCAAGGACCAGCAGGGACCAGACGGAGTTGAAGATGATGAAGTTGACGACGTCGGGGGAGCGCGACCACCAGCCGCTCCAGCCGTTGACACCGTTGTAACCGCTAGCAACTATAACGCGGGTTAGCGGGTACGGACGATAATGTTGGATGGGCGCACGCGGTGATGAGAATCTTACCATAGGAAGTCAGGCCGAGTTCGATGATGGAGAAGACGGCAGCCACAATGTGGGCGATGGGGACGAGGGCGACCATGTTGTATCTGTGTACTATGTAGGAGGGAGATTGTCTCGGGGGTTTGGGGCAACGTATTATCACCACAGTTCCGGTGAAGGAAGTAGAAGTAACGGAATACTGGGAGTAGCAATGGCTAACTGGGCTGGCTTGAGGTGTGATGAAGAACGAAAAGGACGGCGTTGGAGAGAGAGGCAACCAGGTTGAATATGTAGTGGACGGGTGGTTCAGGCACAGGGAGGGGCGGAGGCACAAGACCAGTTTCTTGTTTGGCAAATGGCGTCACGTCAGATGGGCAGAGGCATGGAGTGCCCAAGCAATAGATGAAATCACTCTTTTCATGCCAACATCGGAAGAGAAAAAAAAGAAAGGGCAGCAGTGTAGGTACTTGGGGCTACCCGTCCATGGGTACCCATCTAGGTACGCAGGCAGTACGTAGTGCGCTTACACGTACAGAATGTCTGTAGTGTACGCGCACGCTACCGGCCCCCGTACGTCGCATCACATTCTCCAGGGCAAACGACGAGTGGTTGAAAGAGAATTGGCGATGCGTAATGTGCTCCTTCGCATCGCTCAGCCAGACAATGACGTGGTTTTCCAGCTTGCAAAGGGTCGGCGTACCGGGGTATGACCTCATTTGCGATGGCTCCGGGCCAGGGTCGATGGGGATCCCGACCAATGACACGACGCGCTAAGGGAGGAAGTTGCCGCTAAGGCGCAGTGAACCAACTCATCTCCAGCCACGCCAGCGCCGCCGGGGGTGGCGTGTGACCCCCTCGCCTAGGTTTGCTCTTACCCACTGTAGGTACCTACCTTGGGTATCCGTACATACAGTACAATGTAGGTGCGTAGTACTCTGTAGTAAAGGCAAGAACAGAGGCACCGCGCATTTTCCATCGTCCGTCATGCCAGTTGAACTCTCCTCTCTCTCGCCTGGTCGCATAAATGCATGGCAACCAAGCAAACGACACGGCTGTATGCCCTGTATGCAAATGGCCGTATGCGCCAATCTCTTGTCGCCTGACTCCATCGTGGTCCCAGGACAGGAACATGGCCCAAGACACGGCTGGGACATGCGTCTGTTTGTATCCGTACTCGGCGAACCACTCCGAATGGCTCTCGACGTCCGATTGCCGAAGATGCCCTAGGTATCCCAACTTCTCCAGCTCGAACCAGACCCGTCTCGTCTCCAGTCCAGAGACCTTGCAGTGAAACAAACCATTAGGTAGGTAGGTACTCGCCCCGGGCCTGGGGCTGGAACATGCCACGGTTAGCCTCTGTTTGATTGGCCTCCATTGTTTACCTTCAAGACACTGACACTCGACTCGACGCAAACCACCAGCCACTGACATCCAATCCTTCACCGCACCTCCATCGCGACCCTGCATTCTCGGCCCATTAAATGCAAAGACATGGGTGACGGACCCATGCATCAACACACACACACACACACACACACACACACAGAGGGAGAGAGAGACTACCTAGGGACTGTGGGAGCATATGCGTCCCAACTCCCCCAACTACCGAGGCTGCCACCAAAGATAGGTAGACTCGCAAACCGGTAAACAGTGGGTCCCTGCACCGTCGCGGCTCCGGCACACAACACCAAGAAATGGGACGTGGAGACTGCTTGGCTACGTGGTGATTCCACATACTACTATGTATGTACGGATACACGGCTGTCTACAGACAGATTCGTATGTCCTACGTACCAGTACTACCTATCCAGCCTCCGGGGACAGGCCAAACCCTGATGACGTGTTGCCCGACGTTTCGTTTGCCGGCCGCCACCCGAGTACCCAAGCCCCATCACTGGACCCTTGAGGCAAGTAGCGTACATACTATTATGTAGTAGTGTACTTGGTAGGTAGATGGTGAACTAAGATCTTGACGTGACGGCACCCACGGCCTTTTCCCTCCACTGCGTCACCCCCCCTTCACCCTCTCCACCGCCGCACGGCGTGTTTTCATCATTCCTGATCTTGATCTCGGGCCTGGACCGCAAACCAACTATGCCCACGGGCCTTCTTCTCCGAATGAACCCATAGCGTCCAATCGTCCCACATGACGCAAACTGCGTATCCTTCACTCCCCCCCCCCCCCCCGATGAGATTGCTCCAAGACAATCTCGATAACCAAGACAAGTTGAGTGGTGGCCGATGAGCCGCCACGCATGCACGCAATCACCGCCCCCGAGCTCGCGCGCGTGCCGAAATCAAGGCCAAGCCAACTGCTGTTCAACGACATCAAATGGTTGCCCGACTAGAGTTCGGTCCGGGGAAACTGCGCTTGGCGTCTTGTTGGATGCCGCCCTATGGATCAAGCTAGCAGCGCTGTGAACTCATAAGCCATCAACTTGCCAACTCAAGAGCATAAGCTTAGCAGTTGGTGTACACTTATCCAGGCCTTTCCCCCTTTCCCCAGCGACATGTGCATTAACAGCTTCGTTGCAGGCCTAGGCACGAAAATTAAGATAAAAATAAAAAAAAGTCCGTGGTCGGGTCACACGTCCCGAAACCTGCTGGATTATTCCATTGACTCTGCCTGCCTGCATTGCAGCCACCCCATATCCGTCGCCTCTCGCCTCGGCACCACATGGCCAACTTGTCAGCTACGGGAGACTGTTACGGTAGACTCTAGCTCACCACCACCTCCCCCGGGTCATGGGCCAGAGCACCGACATCGTCAACAGATCGAGGGATGCCGAGGCGATCCCCGCCGCTGGCCCAAGTCCTCGGCATAGATCCCGGAAGCCGCTCACCACGCACATGGGAAGAGGAAGAATTGGATATGCAACTTGGACATCAGATTGAGCTTGGACAACATGTTCGCGTTACTGTTACCCTCGGCTTCCTATGCCATGGCCATTCTACATCCCCCATCTTTTTGCCATCTCGTCAGCTCATCCCCACCCCCATCAATCCACCTGCAACGATGCACGCTTGATACTAGACACAGCCTAACAGTGAGTCGATTGTTCACGTTTCACCCAAAGAGGCATGGCAAAGCTTTCTTGCCTCTGTACAAGGGGCTCACCTACAGCTCATCGGCCTCATGACGGCCAGGACCACTGCTGCCGCCGCCACCTCCTACTCCTGCTGCTGCTGCTGCTCCCTTGCCCTTGCGTTCTGCCAAAGCTTTGTTGACGGCCTTGAGATTGGTGTAGTCGGGACCATCTTCGCCCAGGCCCCAGGCGAAAACTCCGCCGAGGGCCTGGTCGTCGACGAGGGCGGGGAACTTGCGAAGTATGGCATCGGGGGTGTCATATGTCCAAAAGCGCTTCTCGGCCCTGTCAAGGTAGTAGTAGCCACCGCCCTCCTCGTCATACTTGCCCTCCTTCTGGGCTCTGTCGAATGAAGCCTTTACGTTGTCCGGGACGCCGTCGTCCCAGCTGAAGCCCCCCGTCTGGCCCAGGTCACCGCCCGTCACAGGATCTTCCATCAATGGCATGGGGCACCCAATCTCTTGCCCCTCTGGACAATCAGTCGTATTAAACCACTTGGTGTAGAAGGCAAAGCCCAGGTTGATCTTGTTGGCCGGAACGCCTCTCTTCATGTAGTTTTTGACGGCGATTCTCGATAACTCCAGGCCCGTGTGGTGCTTTGAGACGTTGTCTCGGCGGTTCATCATGTCGTATGTCATGAGATTGACGAAGTCGAGGCTGCGCATGATGCGGGGGACCGTCTCGTTGGTAAAGGCAATCATGTCGCGCTCGAGACCGGGCGTCGCGGCGGAGATGAGCTTGCCATCGGGGAGCTGCTTGCGGACTTCCTCCAGCAGCAGGGGGTAGGCGTCAATCTCCCACTTCTTTTCGTCGTTGGTGATGATCTTGTAGTCCTCGCCGTTACCGCTGGGGCCTGTTGTCAGCGACTGCCCATTTACCCTCGAGGCTGTTTTCCGGCTTCTCAAAGCTTACCCAGCGTACTCCCAGTCCATATCGATACCTGCGATATACGTCAGCGACATGCCGTCCTTCCCAGCATGGTTTGCTCAACGTCGTCGTACCGTCGGCGCCGGTAGCCCGGACCATATCGGCGACATTTTGGGCCCACTTCTGGCGCGACTCCGGGGTACGGGCGGCCGTGTCGAAACCCTTGGTGTCGCCCCAGCCTCCGATGGCGACCATAACCTTGGTGCCGGGCATGAACTGGGTGCGGACCTTGTCAACGGTGGTGAAGAGGGGCCAGTCGGCAACGTCCTGGTTGAAGGTGTCCGAGTTCATAAAGGCCAGCTCTACATGGGTGATGTGAGATACGAGCTCCATGGAGGGGACCTTGGGATGCTGTCTAGGCCATGTCAGCAAGGGAAAGCCAAGGCAATGGCGAGCACACAGGATGGTGTCGATGCCAACACAACAAAAGTCCTACCCAGTAAGGTACATGACGCATTTGAGGCCGGCTCCCGACCCTTCACTAGAGCCGTCGGCAGAAGCCATGGTGGCGGACTGCAAAAGGGTCAGCAGACCGGCCCAGGCCACTGGAAGCATCTTCATAATGTGACGGCGTTGTAGCCGGGAGACAAAGGGAGGAAGGGCTCTGAGACTCTCGGGTGCATGCGGGAGTCGCAACGGTGCAGAGCTAGAGCGGAGCCGTAGACGTAGACGTAGACGAGCGAGGGCGAAGGAGAACAAAAGAGGACTCGGTGACTTGGACAAAGGGAGCGGAAAGAGGAAACACGGCGAAACAATGGAGTGGAAACAGTTGGTTGAATGAATCGGGGGTCGGGGGGTTCGGGGAATCGAGTGAGTCGGATCACGTTGCATATTACACCGTACGTCTCTCGTCAATCCCAACTTCCTCTTTGCGCCAGGGATCTTCGCTGTACAGGAACCCCGCTGTGCTGTGGCGCGAGCTTCGTGCGTCTCGGCACCGCAACGGGCGCTATAATGGGAAGCTGTTGGCGTGGCCCGGGGGAGGAAGGGGGGATGACCCCGCACCGATTAACCTTACGATCTTTTCATTCCTTCCCTTCTTTCAGCACATGTACGTACCTACCTCAAGTATCTAGGCAGGTAGGTAGGTACATGGTAATTATCTCTCCTCCCGGGCCTCTCTCTCGTATGGAACTACCGTTGTAAACCTAGGTACGTATCAGTACCTAAGGGATTTTACAAAGTGTGCTGGACCGATAGGAAGATTCTCTGAAGGTGAGATGCATGGAAACGAGGCACTTAGGTATCGCTCTGCTCAGTTGCGTTTGCGTTGTCGTGTTTGCATCTTCCAAAACGTCCAAGCCAGGCCTCTCCCGGGTCTGCTTCAAATTCGGGACGGGTACCTGAGTACCTGAGTGCCTCAGTACCTGAGTGCCTCAGTACCGGGGTAGGTACATAGTACATACTTAACGGTGCTGACCTACGCCGATTGGTGAGAGCTCAGGTGGGGCACCCACACCTCGGTGAGCCGCTCACCTTGAAAATTTCCTTTCCTCCAGGGCCCGGCTTCCCGCTGGATTCGGTCAGTCGCTGTTCCGGTTGCTTTCTCGAGAAAACCTAGCCAGCTTCGCTCTTCCTTCGGCAATCCAGCAGCAGCAGCAACCATGTTCGAAAACCTCTGCACCCTGCCTCTGTCCGCCGAGGTCTTCACCCAGGTCCTCCATCCTACCGAGCCGCTATTGACCGTTGGCCTGTCTACCGGCCACGTCGAAACCTTCCGCCTTCCCCCTCCCGTCGAAAACTCGTCCGATGCTTCGGGCGACGCCGATACGAGCATCGCGTCCAACGGCCGGGGAACCATTGAGAGCCTTTGGCGTACGAGGCGGCACAAGGGAAGCTGTAGAGCCTTGGCCTACAACCAAGATGGATCCGGTCAGTAGTAGTAGTAGTAGTAGTAGTAGTAACAGTCTTGCGACGGGCAGCATTCAATCAACCAACCGACCAAACCCGCCGCGTTGGGATGAGCTGCAGCCGCAGCCGTAGCCGCAGTCGCAGCCAGAGCTAACCAAACGACTCCTCAGCCCTCTACTCAGCAGGCACCGACGGCTTGATCAAGCACTTCTCCCCCGAGACCGGCAAGGTCATCTCCAAGGCCGTCATCCCCTCTTCGAACAAGCAGATCGACGCCCCGACGCTCATGCACGTCCTGAACCCCCAGAGCCTCGTCATCGCCTGCGACTCGGGCGCCGTGCACATCTTTGACTTGCGAGACGGCGCCCCCTCGGCCAAGCCCGCGCAAACCCACTTCCCTCACTCCGACTACGTCTCCGCCATCGTTCCCCTCCCGCCCTCGGCCGAGAGCACCTCTGGCTTTTCGAAGCAATGGGTCTCCACCGGCGGCACCACACTTGCCGTCACCGACGTGCGCAGAGGCGTTCTTGTCCGGTCCGACGACCAGGAGGACGAGCTGCTGTCCGCCTGCTACGTCCCCGGCCTCGGCCCCAAGCACAACCGCAACAACGGAATCGTCGCCGTCGGGTCCGGCTCCGGAGTCGTCACAGTCTGGGACAGGGGTGCGTGGGATGATCAACAGGAGCGCATCATCGTCGACGGCGGCAAGGGAGGCGGCGAGAGTCTGGATACCATGGCCCTGGTGCCTCAAGAGCTGGGGCTGGGCAAGAAGCTGGTGATTGGGCTTGGCGACGGCAGCCTGCGCGTCGTCGACTTGGTCACCAGGGAGGTCGACAAGTCGCTAAACCTCCGACACGACGAAGTCGAGGGCGTCATCTCTGTCATGTTTGACTCGCAGAACCGCCTGATCACGGCTGGTGGCAAGACGGTCAAGGTGTGGGAGGAGCTGTCGGAGCTCCAAGGGGAGGCCGCGGACAGCGACGACGACGACAGCGACAGCGAAAGCGACGGCGGCGACAAGCCTACCGGTAAACGTCGGGCGGAAGACAGCGATAGCGACGACGACGACGACGACGAAGACGACAGTGACAGTGGTGACGATGGGAAAAGGCGGAGCAAGCGTCAGAACACGGGGGCTGCCGCGAAACTCGGCCCCATGGGTGCTCACGGCATCCTTGGGTTTGACGGTCTGGACTAAGTAAATTGTAGATAATTATTGATACCCTCCAGGGCCATCTGAAGAAAGAAAGATGAGCACAGCCAATGGAACCAACCACTCAGACCCCTGATTCTTCATTGGTGGTTTTTTTTTTTTAAAAAAACTCTAGCTGCCCTACAGGGCATCTTCCCCGTGTTGGTTTGGCTGAATGCCGAGGTCTGCCGCCGGGTCCGGGATTTCCACAGTAGGGACGATCGGAACCCCGCCCCCGCCGATGACAAACCTACCTAGGGAGGTACTGACGGCATTGGTCTATCATCAACCGCCCATTTACATCTATATATATCTATCTCTCTCTCTCTCTCTTTCTTTCTCTCTTTTGATCCCTCCGCCACAACAATCCCGAGAAACACTTGGTGACAGGTTGCCCGTCATGAACACCGTCCCCCCCTTCGTATTTGGCATCACCACGCCCAAGGTCTTGTTCGGACCGGGCACGATCAACGAGTTGAGCGGCGAGCTCCAGTCCCGAGGCCTCTCCAAGCCTCTCATCATCTGTTCGCCGTCCCGCACCTCTCTGGCCCACAGAATCCGGGACAACTTGAGCAAGGCGGGATTCTCAGACATCGAGATCCTCGACACGGCCAAGGTCCACAACCCCAGCGACATCATCGGCCCTGCCGTCGACCGCGCCGAGGGTCGAGATGTGCTCGTTTCGGTCGGAGGCGGCAGCGCGGTCGGCCTGGCCAAGGCGATTGCGCTCCGTACGGGTCTGCCGCAGGTGGCCATCCCGACGACCTATTCCGGCTCCGAGATGACGCCCATCCTCGGTGAGACCAAGGACGGTAAGAAGACGTCGAAGACGGACCCCAGGATCCTGCCCAAGGTGGTCATATACGACGTCGACTTGACCATGGACCTGCCCGTCAAAGTCAGCACCCCGAGCGGCATCAATGCCATGGCGCATTCGTGTAAGTCTGTCTGCTGCGGGCATTCGGAGGGGGG
>JASUDE010000089.1:29652-64881 GCA_034509685.1 Colletotrichum cereale | reverse complement strand
GGGGGGGGGGGGAGGTGGCCGGAGCCACACGCGGCTGACCCCATGAGCAACAGTCGAGGCCTTGTATTCGCGGCAGGCCAGCCCGCTGACGGACCACTTTGCCCTGGAGTCCATCAAGGCGCTGTCCGGCGCTTTGCCCGCCATTGCCTCCGACCCGTCGTCGGTCGAGGCGCGCACGTCGGCACTCTACGGCGCCTTTCTGGCCGGCATGGTGGCGACGGCAACCGGCATGGCGTTGCAGCACAAGCTGGCCCACGCGGCCGGCGGCTCGCTGAACCTCCCCCACGCCGAGACGCACTCCATCTTCCTCCCCCACAGCATCGCTTACAACGCGCAGTCCCTCTCCGAGGACGTGACGGCGAGGCTATCCTCCGCCCTCATGCAGAGCACCGGAAACTCGGCCGAGGGCATCGTGGCCGGTCTCAACGAGCTGCTCCGGCTCCTAGGAATACCAAGCGGACTCAAGGATCTCGGGATGCAAGAGACGGACATCGATCGTGTCACGGACGTCGCTTCGGACACGCCTTACTGGAACCCTCGCCCCCTCGAAAAGGCCAAGATCCGCGAAATCGTTCGAAGGGCGTGGGCTGGGGAGCGAGCTAGGGCTGACCTGTAAACTGGAATCTCGCATGTTGCTTCTATCTCTTTCTCTCTCTCTCTGTGTGTGTGTGTGTATAGAATCTACGCTCCGGGCCTCGAATAGTCAAGGTGTCTCACTCGCTTCCACGTCTCCCGCACCACTCTCTCCTGTGCCTGACGTGCCGTCTCCGTACTCGTTGCTGCTGCGGGCCTGGGTTTTGGTCAGCGGTGTGTGTGTGTGTGCGCGTACGATGGGGAGGTCAGTTCAGTAGCTCAACGTACCGGATGGCGAGATACAGTCTGCCGCCCAGCTTCGCCTCGGGGATGATGCTCGTGTCTTCGGGCGGGTTCGCTACCGTCACCAGACCTCCAGCCTCCTCGAGAATCGCGAATCCTGCGGCGACGTCCCTGCAAGAACTGCTATTAGCGCCCCGTCTCCCCGGTCTCTCTCTCTTCCCATCTCTCGACGAACGACGAGGTTTACTCACCACTCCCAGCATCCGCCTTCCCACCAGATATCAAACGATCCCATCGCTGTGTATGCCAGATCCAAAGTCGCACTATCCCGCGTCAGCATGTTGTATCCCAAGGCGGACGACGTGTCAAACACGACTTTACCTTCCCAGACTCCTCATGCCGTGCACCATGCCGCCCTTTCCGCCTCTCCCTCCGCGCTCGGCGGCCATGTTCATGAAGCTCTCGACCTTCCGGTGCATGTTGCCGTCGGCCGTGTCCCGGCGATCCTTTCCCCACTCGCACGAGAAGACGCATCCGCTGGGCGCGTTGGCCGGCAGCGGGCTCGGGACGAGGGGCAGCCTCTGCGTCCCGTTCATCCAGGCGCCGTGCCCCTTGCACGCGGAGAAGGTCTGGTGCAGAAAGGGCGCGTTGATGACGCCGATGACGGGCTTCCCCTTGATCGCGAACCCGATGGAGACGCAGAACATGGGGAACAGGTGGGTGAAGTTGACGGTGCCGTCGAGCGGGTCGACGATCCATGTCGGGCGGTCGTCGACGAGGTAGTCGCGGGATGCGCCGGCCGAGTAGGTTTCTTCGCCAAGGAAGCTGACGGTGCGTCAGAAGTGCAACTGGGGGGGGGGACGAAGGCATACGGTATTCGAGGCCGGTGTCCCGGATGAGTCGGAACCTACTTGTGGCTGGGGTACTTGTTTGCGACGGATGTGCGGATGAAGGCTTCAACCTCTGCGATCGCGAAATGAGTTCGTCAGCATGCGTGTCCCGTCCCCGTGTACATGTACAGACCTGTGTCCGTCTTGGTGACCAGGTCGACCGAGTTGTCCTTTTCCGTAAAGGCCTGCTGTTCTCCTCCGGTTCCCCATCTCGACTTGGCCGCTGTCATGAGCAGCTCGCCGGCTTCGTTGCCCAATTGGACGGCAAAGTCGTAGATTTCGCGGAGCTCGGTGTCGCTGATTTCCGCCATCGTAAGCGTCTCTTGCAACGACTTGTTTGTCTCGTAGGAGGATCGAAAAGGTTTCAAAGGAAGTGAGGATGAGGGAGAGAGAAAGAGAGAGAGGGAAAGGAAGAGAAACAGCGAGCAGAAGAGTCGGAAGGGGGAAAGGGTGAGGACTGAAACAGCACAAACACCGACGAACCTGTCAGTCCGTTGTCGGGCCGGGTTCAGTTTGGTTTACAAAAGGAAACCCTTCCCCCCCCCGCGGTGGACTTGACGACTGGGCCGCAGCCAACCGAAAGATGCCGGCCGCGGAAGCGCTGCGGATGACGTCCGGTCCCCTATCAGCGGGGAGTCCCCGCATGGGCTCCCCGCCCCAAGAAAAGCCTGAGGATGGATGGTTGGTCCCCTATACTAGACAGGGGGTCGGTCACCCAAAGCCTGTGGGACGGGAACTCCGAGTCAGGAGCTGGGAGTCGGGAGCCTGGAGGTTGATGGCCGGCCGTTTGAGTATGTGAGAGAGTGAATGAGTGAGAGATTGAGTGAGTGAGAGAGTGAATGAGTGAGAGAATGAATGAGTGAGAGAATGAGTGAGTGAGAGACTGAGTAAGTGAGTGTCTGTCACTCGACTCTTGAGTCGCAGAGATCGCGAGTCGGGGCAACTAACCGATTTGAGAGCGCTGGCCAGGCGGGAGGACCATTCCAAGTTTACATCCAACAACTTGGGTAAGTTTAGTTCCTGCAGCTTGCGCCAACTCACGATTCTCAGCCCATCGCCCATCTAGCGTTTTCGTCTCGCACGGAACAAGACTTTACCCATTGGATGTGGTGAAGAGAGAGAGAAAGAATCACAAGCCGCGATGGCCTCGTCGCTTGAAGCCGTTGTGAGACGTATAGACAAATTGAGGATAGGGAAGGGCGTAGATGTCTGAATATAGTTTCATGGCTCATCAGGTGGGAAAAAGACGTATGTATATATTGTACAACCGCTGTTGCAAATCATGCTCGCTATCCAACACACACACACACACTGGTGCTGCGTGTCTATAGTGACGCCGTCACCGCCGTCTTGGACGGCTCATCTACTCTCAGCTTCATGTCTCTCACAAGCTTGGCCCAAGCTATAGCCCCTCTCCTTGCCAGCTCCTCGGGGACACCGTGGTCCTCCTCGGACATCCTCCTGTTGAAAAGCTCGAAGCTGACCCAGCCCTCGAAACCGAGGCCTTGGAAAATGGCGGTGCAAATCTCCCGGACGGGGAGGTACGCCCCTCTGGAGTATTCGCCGTAGAACAGGCGGCAGTTTCTCGACCACGACATGCGCGACGGCTGCTCGGGGTTGTAGTAGGGGTGCGTCTCGCAGATGGGTTCGGCGAGGCGCTCTGCGTCGACGACTTGCACGTATATAATCTTGGAGACGTCAACGGTCGAGAGCAGCCGCTGGATAGACTCCTTGACTGCTTGCTCGGCATCGGGGACCTTCCCAGAGGCCGCTGTAGGGTCGGCAAAGATGCGGCCGGCGATGTTGAATGTGTCGACGCACATGCCAAAGTTGGGCCGGTCGACCCGTTGGACAATCTCCCAGCAGCATTCCCATACGTCTACTCTCGTCCCCCACGAGAGGGACTCGTACGAGAAACGGATGGGGGGCTCGGAGGCGGCGCCGATGTCTGCAACCTCGGCGAGGTCGGCAACGTGGAGGCTGAGATCCTCAGAAACCTGGTCTGCCGGCAAGACGCTGCTGGGGATCTGGATCAAGTCTGTGCCGAGGACGTGGGCCAGTCGGATCCAAACGTGCAGCTCTTGGAGGCGGCGGGCGTGCTGTTGACGGTCGACGAGACCTTCAAAGTTCTGAAAAGGCTGGAGGCAGAGGATCTCGATGTTTCGGGCGTCGCACATCCTCTTGACGATGCCGGCTGCGGCGAGTTGGTTCTCGAGCAGGGCGGTACCGCCGGGCAGCTGCTCGGCCACGTCCATCAGGTCTTCGTGCCAGAGCTCGATGCCCTGGTAGCCATACTTGGCTGCCATGTCCATCTTGTGTTCAAAGCTGTGGCCAGCCCAGCATCGGCCGAGCGACATGGTACTGATGGCTAATCGAGAAGGCATATTGGATGGGATGGGATGGGATGGGATGGGATGGGGTGTTTTGTGTCGATGGATGGGAAGTATCAGGGGGTATCAAACGCGCACGCAAAGACTGTGAGAAGTAGAAGGACCGAGATGTAGCAGACGGCTAGTACTCTGTATGGTATTATGAGATAGGATAGAGGGAGATGGTTCGGATAGAAGAGGGATTAGGTAGGATATCCTTGATTCAAAAAAGGGTGGCGGACGTTTACTCGTATACGTTTGCCGTCGGCAATGGGGGAGACCTGGAATATTATTAGCAGCACTTCAATCCCCCCGTATGTGCCAGAGAGATCATGCCGGACCCGTGCGGATACTGCCAATGGGTTTGTCGCAGTCAAGACCAGACAAGACAGTTTGCCCACTGGTATCGTATGCTACCATCCCAACACCAGGTTACAAGGGGCGCTCGAGCGGAGGGGGAGGGGAGACGAGGGGGCAGCAAATCATTCACCCGCCACTTATCCCCCTGCCCACCAACTATCTCATCGGCGTCAGACGTTCTGCGAGCATGTTGATCTTGGGGGGTGGGGAGTTGCCGAAGGTAGCCGGGCCCAGTCTGAACGACGCTCTTCCGCAATGCCCACCTACGCTTACAGTACACCATGTGCCGCGAGTGTGGTGGTGGGTGGAAGATGCGTTTGGTTGTCGTTCACTTGGCGGCTGGTGACGTTGGACTTACAAGCAACCGCTGGGCCGGGTCGATCAGGTTGTTTTCGGGAAGAACACTTCTCCCTCGGAGGGGGATAAACATTCTCCAGGCTTGGCCCTTGGATTAAATGTGTGGTGTGTGTGTGTGTGTGTGAGTGAGTGAGTGTGGGATTACCCCAAGTAAACGAACAGGGGGGGTGTGTGTGGCACTCTTTACTTACTGCATTCACCCACCATACCATAGCTTAGACTACTTATCCGACACTTGTGAATGGCTTACTGTGCTGGAGAGTGCTTTGCCGGAGTGTGCTGCAAGTCACCCACCGTGGGAGAAGACCTGATGCCGCGGCTTTCATGCCGATCCGATGAAGTGAGTTCCCCCCTCCCCAAATCCCCCGAACCCCCGGACTTTTTCCCCATGTTCCTCTTCAAGAACAAATAAATGCAACGTCATTGGGCGCCGAGGTGCGGTGCCTACTCCGTACTCGGGTTGGTAGTAGTGTTGGAGACGAGACAACAGTGAGAGGGACTGGTGAAAAAGGACACAAACGCACACACGAGCGAAGAACAAAAAGTGGCTCTGCCGAAGACGTTTTCCCCCGTTTTCTATTATTACTGGCGATTAGCCACCCACTTTTGGGCTCAAGACTCACTCTGTTCCTCCGTTTTTTTATTAATTACTTTTCCAATTACTTGGTGCGTCCCGCCGGAACGCACGCCATCATCCTTCCTACCGTTCCCCCCGACCATTTCATCATATCCCCCCTCCATATAGAAGAACTTCGTCCAGATATAAACCCTTGAAGCAACTGACTAGCCAATCAGCCAACCGGGTCAGCAAAGGATATACAAGCTCACAGACTTTTGATACGGACTCTGGAAAGAAACTCATTCCCCCCGTCGCCCCCTCCAAAGTCAACACACGCACACACACACTCACACACACAACCTCGTCATGGCCGGTGCAGTAGTTCCCGTCCAGCAGTTGGACGAATCCATTGCGGCCAAGATTGAGCAGCTTGACCGCCACGGGTATCTGTTTGGCCAGAAAATCACACACTCCCTGTCACCACTTCTGCACAGCACCATCTACGAGGGCATCGGCCTGAAGTGGGAGCAGATGAGGCTCGACTCGGCAGACCTGTCGCTGTTCCTGCAACTCATCAAGCACCCCAAGTTCTACGGCAGCTCCGTGACCATGCCCAACAAGGTGGCCATCATCCCGCACCTCGACGAGCTGACGGACGAGTGCCGCGATGTCGGCGCCTGCAACACCCTCTTCATCAGGGAACGCGACGGCAAGCGGATATACTGCGGCACCAACACGGACGTCATCGGCGTGCGCGAGTCGTTTGTCCAGAACGTCGCCGACCCCGAGGCCGTCTACCACAACAAGCCGGCCCTGGTCATCGGCGGCGGCGGCGCCGCGCGCAGCGCCGTCTACGCGTTGCGCAAGTGGATGAAGGCCACCGACATCTACCTCGTCAACCGCGACAAGAGCGAGGTCGACGCCGTCATCGCCGAGTGCTCGGCCCGCGGGTACGGCGACAGGACCTACCACGTCTCCACCGTCGAGGAAGCCCGGCAGCTCGAGGCCCCCGGCGCCATTGTGGCCTGCGTGCCCAACTTCCCCCCCAAGACGCCCGAGGAGGTTGTCGCGCGTGAGGTCATTGTCGAGTTCTTGAACAAGGACCGCACCGGCGCCATCTTGGAGATGTGCTACAACCCTACGCCCTACACCGAGATCGCCGCCCTGGCAAAGGACGCTGGCTGGCAGGTCATCTTGGGCACCGAGGCTATGATTTACCAAGGGTTGGAACAGGTGAGTAACCAGGAGAAGCCGCGAGAGCTGCCCGAACCATCCCTCGGCGCGCATCATCCAACTTACCACCACCCACAGGACCGTTACTGGACCGGCAGAGAGGTTGACCAGTTGCCCGTGCAACAAGTCAAGGAAGCCATTGCCGCGAAGCTGTCGCAACACTCGAAACTCTAGATTGAATGACATGTACATGACTTGCATAGCTCCATCATAAGCGGCCTGGTTTGAATTTACTTTTTTGCTCGTTCTGAACAATGTATCGTGGAAACAGCCTCTCCACTGGTCAAATACATAATAGGCAGGCTGGCTGGCTGGCTTTGAACTCTTTGGACATATATCAGTGAGATGCGGTGTACATCGCCATGTTCCTGTGGCTCCGTATTGCGACGTTCTTGGTTTAAAGTTGAAATTTCTCCGCCTGAAACCTGTCCATAGCATCTTTTGATGCTTTGGAGTAAGATGGATGATTCAGTTCAACCCAAGGCGTGGTGACACTGGCATTGATCGTCAGTCATCAACGTGGTCTCGAGTCTCAGACCAACGCTCAGTTTGACGAGTGCAACGGCTCATAGCGATTTGGTACATATCATCTCTCCATGTCGTTTCGCAACCAAGAAGAAGCGCCAAAGCTGTCGTGAATGTAGCTGACGAAGCCGTTTCAAAGGTGGTGACTTGTTTGAAGGACATCGCCAATAGGTAGTTAACCCGGATTTTATGGACTTCATGAGCACCCAAAGGACGGGGTAATCAATGTATGAAAGAGCTGGTGAGTCCCCGTCGAGTTTGACTTTCTGTCAACCACAAAGTCTCCTACATGATCTTGATTTGCTTGTTTCAAGTACACTACGGACGGCGAACCAACTTGAAGCACATCATGCTTTATGATGAAGTGGGTTATGTTACACCATTACAGCATTGGAGTTGAAGTGTGTAAAGAACGTGTTCAGTGTTTTCGTCCAGCCATGCTGTAGGCCCTATCAAACTCATCCATAGACACAACACGGTGGCGGCTCTTGCAAACCCACTCAACCTCCCTTCTCTACCCCGCGCTTAGCTGCCATCGAACCAGATCCCTACAGCACGCATGGAACATCGATACTTTGGAATAGCTGTAGCACGCATCAGGGAACAGACCCATACCCAAGTCTTTGATATCCCGGCCGTGGTCGGTAGAGGAGTTAACCGACTACTTTGTGGAGATGCATGACAGTGTAGTCCGTAGGTACCCTGCATTGATGTGCATCGTCCCGGACCAGATGGCTACTTTTTACCTTGCAAGAATGTTTACCCAGGACAAGTGTGTCGTATTCGGCGAGGCGCAACACAGCCAAGCCCTCCTTGTACCCCAGACCGCAGGCCCGAGCCAGCCTCCTGGGAATACCTTGTCTCTATGCAATACTTACGAAATACCACCTCGTTCCACATATCTCGGGGTAATTGGTCACACTAGTCCTCCATGATATGGTTGGTTGGATTCGAGTTTGATTACCACACCGTCAAAGTGTCTACAATTAGCTGCTGCATCAAACGCTCTGAGCGCACTGCCTTGCCGTGGTGTTCTGTCTGGCCTCTGCCCGCTCTCACATCCACATACATCCACAACTTACAAGTATCCACGCCAGCCGACATCAGTAATACTGGGGCTCGCTGTCTTGGTGTGCTAGACTGTCAACGCGAAGCTGGAGCTGATTATGCAGCACTTCCAGCTTGCCCTTGAAACAGTCCCCCCCCCCCCCCCCCCGCCCCCCCCCCAACCCCCCCCCCCCCCCCCCCCCCCCCCTCCTCCTTGCTCTACGCTTCGTCATTATCGACCACTTGCGTTTAGGTGGTTGTGTTGCCCCCACTCTCTAGTTTCGTCGGCTTGTGCTCTTTGTTTTGCCTCTCGGTGGTGGTGATGAGGCGTTTTGGGTATCACTTGAGGAATCGATTCGGCGTGAACGCATGTGTTTTTCCTAAAGACTGGATCTTGGAATATACACACTCCATTGTTCTACCCTTTTTAAACGTCCTTCAACCGTATTAGTAATCCATAAGCCCGTTTGTTAAACGCTCTCCTTCCTCTCTACCTGGTTGATCTCCGCATCGTCAGACTTCTCTCCAGTTCCATCCTCGGAGTGATTTCTGAAGTGGGGCACATCCGCCAACTCGGCCATGATGGTCTTGTTTGCCTTTCGCACCGGCTTGATCTCGAACAGGCGGTCCATCATCTCCAAAGGCACAGACTTGGTCTCGGGCATGAGGAAAAAGATGAAGACGGCCGAGCAAATCATGAGGGAGGCAAAGAAGAAGTAAACCCCGTAGCCCCAGGCGTTGAACATCTGCGGAGTGAAACGCGAGATGATGAAGTTCCAGAACCAGTTGTTGGCAGCCGCACTTGCTTGCCCGAGCGATCTGGAATACCGTTAGCGGCCTCCTAAGCCACCGCATAGTTTCTCGATTACAACGTACCTCGTGTTTTGGTCGAACATCTCAGAGTTGATGACCCAAGGAGTACCGTTCCATCTGGATCCCGTGTTAGTACAGATCTCGAACCAAGCACATGCTCTCTTTTTTGCTTTCAGGGGCTATCATACGAAGGAGTGTAGAACCTGGAAAGTGTGTTAGCTGGTTTGTTTTCGTATCGCTTCAAGATGATCAATGACTTACACTGTCCAGAGGTAGAAGAAGACCATGGCAGAGATGCCGCCGCTGGAGAGACCGCCGCCTGCGTTTGCCGAAGGCGGGTTGAGGGCAATGTAGCCGCCGATGTACCACATACAAAGGGACCCGCCAATGGCGCCGATCAGGAGGAGGTTGCGGCGACCGAGGTGGTCGATAAGCCAGAGAAGCCATATAAACGTGGTGACAGTTTTGACAACGCCGAAGATTCCTGTTGTGAGGAAGCCGGTGTTGGTGCCGGTGATACCGATGCTCTTGAAGACCGTTGGGCTGTAGTAGTTGATGGCGTTGATGCTGTTTTTTGAGTGCCAGGTTAGTATGCACGAAACGGGAAGAGAGAGAGGCGTCCAGTGGACGCCGTTGCTGGAGGGGACCGGATCAGTCGCTTACCCAGAGCCGTTTTGCCACAAGAAGAGCATGCCGCCGATGAAGAAGCGCCACTGGACCTTGCGGTTCTTGAGAGACGCAAAAGGCTTCCAGAAACCAGCGCCAACTTCAGTACGGTATCGCTCGAGCTCGACATCAATGTAGTTCATTTCCTCACGGATGTACTGGTCATCGGGAGACAGGTTTCTGCGAGGGTTGCGAGTGTCAGTTTGTGCCTGTCACCTTGCGAGATTACATTGCACACCCGACGCGAAAAGACGGTTCACACGTACCTCATCCAGCAAAGTGCCTTCATTCCCTCCTCTCTCCTATCCTTGGTGAAGAGCCAGCGGGGCGACTCGGGGATGAAGCAGGCTCCGATGAGCAATAGGCCGGCGGGGATCAACTGGACACCGAAGGGAATGAGCCACTGGGAGTGGCTGGGCGCCATGGTAGAATCGACGCCGTAGTTGATCCAGAAGCCGACGAGGCCGCCAATCTGCCAGCCCAGCTCGTAGATTCCGACGAGACGTCCACGGACCGCGGGGGGCGAAAGCTCCGAGATGTAGATGGGCGTCATGTTGGAGCAGCCGCCCACACCGAGACCCGCGAGAACTCTACCACCAAGGATGAGACCGAGGCCTCGCTCACGGTTGGCACCCAGCATCATGCCGGCGCCCAGCAGGAAGATTGTGGTGAAGAGCATTAAGCTCTTCTTGCGGCCGAGGAAGTAACTGCTAACATAGGCAAGCAGACTTCCGAAGAAGGCTCCGGCCTGGTAGACGGAGACAATGTTGGACTTGAGAAGGGCCAAGCCATCCGTGCTGTAGTTTGCGAATTGGAACTCGTCGGTAAAGGACTTTAGCGCGAGCGTGGTTCCGATAAAGGCAGAGTCGTAACCAATGGTGCAACTGGCGAAGGACGCGATGATGGCACAGAAGTAGACGCGCCAGTTGTACACCGCCTTGGGCGTAGGGCGGTCCTCTACAAGTGCGAAGAGAGCCATGGTGGCGGCGATGGTTAGCTGTCGCTGCTGTGTCGAGCGTGTGATGGACAAGTCTGAACTCCAAACTCCAAGGCAACGGATGAGGTTGAAGAAGAGTCTTGGTGAGGGAGGGAGGGCAGTGACCGGAAGTCTGGCGGTCTAGGGTTGTCTCTGTTATATGAACGGGGGGCCAGGGCTCACTCCTCACTCCAGCCGGTCTTTCAATAAGTCGATACACAAGAGACTGACAAAGTGGCGGCGTGTCGATTGCGTCTGGGGTAAAAGTCTGGGGGTCTGGATGCGGAGTATGGCCAACCCGCGCCAAACATACGTAGTAAGGAAGAGATGAACGAATGAGATCCGGGGTAGACTACACGACACCCTCACACACGCATGGGATCTCCGGAGCACCAACTTTGGGGTGAACGCTTCTCCCCTGAGCAACTTGCCGTTGTGAGTCGACTCCGAATCGGAGCAAAATTCTGCTGACTCGTCTCCATAACGGCGTGGAGCCCTGTAGCCCCATGTTCTTCTCCGCAACGATTGACGGTCACCTGTCTCGTTTCGGGCTAGATCCAGTATCGTGGAGCCCCCCCTGTTGTGGGTAACCCCCGTCCAAACCGGGGTCCGCTGGTTGAACATTTATCCTTCTAGCGGCTTGTGTCCACGCTATTGGGCCTTGGACTGTCTCGCGTAGCACATGGCATTTGGTGGCTTTACCCACGGTGTGTAAAGACATACTAGCTATGTAAGTTCCCCAGCTTTCTCTGCTCATCGGTCAATGTGGGGGACAGGCATGCTTGGCCCGCGGAGGTGATGCTGTCAGAGAACATGGGGCCAAAAGCAGGTTAGCAGTCTTGGACTCTGGGGAGACTGGAATTGAGTATACCCGGTTGACGCCAAAGTGGGATACGCGATGCGCCGCCCTTGGACACTTGACTTCGCCATGTGACCCCAAGACTCCTTTATTCTAATGGTTACACAAGCGTTGGACAGCACTAGCCAGGGCAGTACGAGGGGGAGGGGGGAGGGGGACAAAGAAGGAAAGAAAGAAGCATGAATCATTTCTCTAACCAAGGCAGACTTGTCAATGTTGTGAAGCCGAGTTGAATCTTCTCGCCCATAATGCGACAATACTTTGGTCTGCATGGGCCTCGTCATCCGAGCCCGTACTACAAGTGGAAATCCTCTTTGACGGAGTGACGGTACTCATTCGGATAGGCATCCCCCTCACTCAACAGACCTAGACGATTACCGGTGTGGGGGAGTCGGGGACCTTGGCTGAGACATATCATGCATTCGTTGGATACATGTCCCCTATTCGGGCTTGTTCCTGATGATTGTAATTCTCACACCAAGTCTTCGTCTTCTTGGCTCTACCGAAGCCACCCCCCCTCGAATCCCGGAAGGCATTTGACATGGACTCCGATTTTCTTTGTTTTCTTCTTGTTGGCAAAGCAGTATGCTTCAGAGGGGCGCAGGGCTCTTGGGTACGGATGAATGATTTGCAACAGCAAGAGTCATTGGTTGGGATAGGTTCGCTCTCCAGGGGGGGGGCGGCGGATCAAGCTAAGGTGGCACCTTGACGCCAATGATATATCCAGTGCCTGGGAATTGATGTTCGCTTTTCAGCTAAGGTCATAATACAGTATGCTTCTCACATCCCGCCGTATTCTCCTCGGAGCATATCTGTAAGGTCTGATCCTGGAGCGAAGCCCAGGTTGGCCATGAACTGCGGGTCCGCCTCCATGCTATCTGTGCAGTCGATGGAAGCGAGTTCATCCATAATGGCATCGTAATCGACGCCCTGAGACCCTTGTCCCATCAGGTAGGGAGCCTGAGCGGATGGCATATGGCCCACGAACCCCGACGGGAACGTATCAAGCTGTCTCCCGGGAGTAAAGGGCATTGTTCTCGATGTTGAGGGGCTGGCGGAAGAGGCTGTCTGTAAGAAGCCACCGCCGTTGGAGTGGTAAGAGTCCGGATTCATTGGAAACGGATGATGGACATTCGGGCGAGCAGAAGAAGCCTGCTGCGGGAATGGCGGAGCTGCCGAGTCGATGCGAGTCGGCGTCCGACCGCTCGGTTCCGCGTCCATGGGAGAATTAACCACATTTGCCGTCGGGTCCTGCCAGACCGACATGAGGTCTGCCATCAGCGAGTCCCATCGGGTTTTGTCATTGTCCCGGAGCGCCTGGACGCAGCTCTTGGTGTTTGCGATGCTCATGTAGGTGACGAGGAGCGGCGAAACGCCAGCTGCGCCAAAATGAGATATCGAGCTCTCCAGAACCTCCATCAGACTCCATACCAGAGAAACACGAGCATCGGCCATCAGAGTCAAAGTCGCTCCAAGGAAGGTGGCCTGTATCAGAAAGGCCGAGGGCAGTACGGGTATCGCCGAGGCTCCGAAGACTACGGAATTGCAAAATGAGAAACGAGGGTCGAGCGCCTGAACAAGGTTCGCGGCGCCAACCTTGAGGCCTGCAACCCCCGATTCGACGCTCTGGTTCAGAGTGCGGAAGAACTGGTAAAGCTGGTTGAAGGAACTCAACGACTGTGCAGGCTGGACTGCGCCCGCAGGATTCTCGGACCCGGGTGCGGATCCGAATCCGGCCCTAGGCACCCACGGGGCCCATTCCTCCGACCCAGTCTCTTCCGCCGGTTTCTCCTTCATATCGCTTGTCCTCATGTGAGGTGTCTGGCCGAGTCTGAGAGATACTATGGTATCGAGCATTAGACAGGCTTTCAACACACGATCCAGAGCACTCGAGTAGGATTCTTGCATCGACGCCGCTGGCTGTCCCGAGATGGAGTTACGGTGCCTGTTCCGCGCTTGGCCGTCCGTCAAGGCCATGGCGCCCCTGACGGCCAAACCTATGAGCAGAGAGGCTGCCCCCGCACTGTCCTGGCCCAGCTTGACGAGAGACAAGATAAGCAAAGCCTTGACGTGGCCTAGAGCCATCTCGGTTTCGACTGGTATCAGGCTGCGCGCAGCTGCCAGTACCAGGCTGGGGCGGTCTAGAGTTTCCAGGCCCCCCGAGTTGTGCCTCGAGGTTGAATCCTGAAAGGCCCCGACAGCAAGAGCGCACCAGAGCTCGGCATGAGCCGCGCTGGCGTTTGCGTCCTCAGGGTCGATATCGAGACCGTCTGGAGGATAGGAAGCCGCAGCGTCTTCGAGTGCTTCCTTGGGATTTAGTATTGGAAGCCAGCTATGGGTATAAGAGTAGTAGACGTCGAGTAATCGAGGAAAGTTTCGGGGTAGCTTGAATCTCCGTCGAGACACGGATCCGTGGCGTTGCCTCGAGCTGGGCTCTATCGTAACGGCGTCTTGTGTTCGATCGGTGACGGGTGGTAGTTGCGGTGAGGTGTCGGTGGGGTCCTGGAGAGTCTCGCCGTTGTGTTTACAGTGGGCGTCGGGTTCGACCTCCGAGTCGTCGCCAGACGTGTCCTGGCGGGGGCTCACGGCGTCTTTGCCCGAGAGAAGTCGGTCGATATCTTTGTGGACTCGACACCTCCTCCACCTCTTGTGCAGACGATTGCCGGCGTCGCTGTCCTTGTCCAACAAAAGAGACTGGCCGCTACCGCCTTCTTGGGCCAGCAGGGCAGCCAGCTTCTCTTCTGTTCCGGGAACTTGGTCGAACAGCCAGACGAGGGCAAGCTCGAGGGTTCGAATCAGACCGGTCTGGACGCCGCGCTTCTTCGGGGCGACATTATAGGTGCACTGTCGCGACAGGGTTACACAGGAGAAGCATTGGGGCTGGACACCGTCGCATTTCTCTCGGGCACTGTATATATATGTATAAGTCAGCGACTGTCGGAGTGGGCATGGTTCAAAGAAGCGACGGCAACGGTAGAAGAGGTAGACGAGCGGGTGTCGTGGCGGTGGAAGAGTCAAAGGGCAGTTGACATGATGGCGGCCACCTCGAAGCGTCGGCACCAAACATGTTGCCCAAGGTCAAAAGAAAGCAAGGCGGAAGTTGACTTGTTCATGGTTGCTTGCCTTCTACATTGGTCGCACGCTCGAGACACCCGTTGTCGCTTGGGAGTAGCAGTCGCGGCGGCGGCACTTTTATCGGCGTCGTGAGCCTTCCTCTTGGAGGGCATACTTGTTCGTTGCCTCGGGCGGCAGGGCAGCTCCACTGGCTCACACCGCTAGGGACTGCATGAGGGCGCGTCGTATGCAAAGAGGCTCGCGAAGACGTCGACGAACGGACGGTAGTTGGTTGAAGCGGCTGGCCGGGGAGGAGGCGGAGAGGCGAGGGCAGAAGCGGAGGCGGAGGGAGTCGGAGGGAGTCGGAGTCGAAGTCGGATGAGAAAGACGAAAGACTGGAGACGGGAGACAAGGTATTGATGGACAATGGCAGCGCAGCGTTGAGCAAGATGGCTTTTCGCGAAGCAGCGGCAGGGTAGCAATAGACAGAATAAGGTCGGCGATGTGGGTTGACGTAGTTAGGTCTCCAAGGGTTCTCGTGCGCGCGCGCAAACTCTCGGTCTCGGTCTCTCTTCACTGGCTGGCTGGCTGGCTGGCTGTCCTGTCCGGTTGACTGGCTCTCTGGCTCTCTCTCTCTCTCTCTCTCTCTCTTGTGTGCTCGATATGGAGGTGGGGAAATCCTGGGGTAGCCTCATGATAGTCAGACGGACGGTCACGACATCGCCTTGGACGGACTGGGGAGCTGCCTCACCAGAACTCGAGAAGGAACAAAGGCCCAGTGGGCTGGTCAGCTGGTGTGGCAGTGGCATCAATTGGCTGTTCGACAGCGAGTATGGCGGGGCTTGGCATGCGGGGTGTTAGTGCGGTACCTTTGACCTCACTACCGGTACCGATTGAGGCAGGGGTTAAGGGGCGTTTCCACCGTACTGGACGCTGAAGACGCATGGGTGCTTCCCCAGGGAGGCACCTACCTACCCAAGTCACCTGCTAATGTAAGCCTCCAAGGGATAAACGTTTACCAGAGTATCCGGCCTACCTGCCTACCTACGTAGTAGGTACCTCTACCTATGTACCTAGGTAAGGAAGAGATCTCTAGAGATAGCCAGAAAGAGAGGGAGGGGCACCTTCTTCCCCCCCAACGCCGGGACCGGGAAACGGCTTGGACATTTTCCTTCCAACCTGACAGTTCTGCCATCCCGCCTCGGTAGGTGGGCTGGACCACGCGATTGCTGCTTGACCGACTCAATTGACCGACTAGAAAGAGAGAGGGTGAGGGAGAGCAAGAGTAAAGAGCCGGCCGGACCTTGTCAGTCTTACACGAAACACGGACTGGGCGACAAACCACACCACCACGACCGCTCGCCCAACCCCCCATTCCCAGCTCGATACTAGCGTATGCGCATGCGCCCTGGGCTTCGTCTCCAATTCACCTGCAACTTTTAGAAGCCAAGCTGAGAGAGGAAGAGAGGGAAGAAGCAGGAGATACACACACACGCACACACACACACAGAGAGAGAGAGAGAGAGAGAGAGAGAGAGAGAGAGGAAGGGAGAGGCGCCATGGCGACGGCTGGGGTAAAACGCTCCTTTGTAGCCACGGCCATAAGCGATGACGACGAAGACGAGGACCATCACAGCCATCACCACCACCGCCAACACCAACTCGAGAACCCTACAAAGCTCGTCCGCGTCGACGCTCGCAGTGGCCATTCTGCGCCGCCGAGTCGACCCCAGAGCCCGAGGACCACCAGCAGCAGATACTCGATGGCTGCTTGTTCGAGGCCAGAGACGCCCGTTACAAGACCCGCGACCCCAACTCCATACCTCCCTGCCGAGGTGCCACCCTTCCCTGCCGATGCCTCCATTGTTCTCGCCGGCATCCGTGGCGCCGGAAAGTCGACGCTCGCCATCATCGCCTCGACCGCCATGGACCGCCGTGCTGTCGACTGCGAAAAGGCCTTCCAGCAGGTCACAGGCCTCACCAGCTTCGCCTACAAAAGGGCACACGGCCCTGCCGACTGCCATCGCCGACAGACAGACGTGCTCCGAGACTTGCTCGACCAAAACTCAAAGAATACCCTGATCGTCTGTAGCTGGATAGAACGCGGCGTTCACAACCTCTTGCGGGACTTCTGCCGCACCCATCCAGTCGTACACGTCGTACGGGACGTCAAAGCTATCCAGGAACATCTAAAGATCGACGACGAAGACAAGGCGAGGAACTTGCTGGCAGCCAGCAGTACCATCTTCCGCACATGCAGCAACCTCGAGTTCTTCAACGTCTCCGAGACCGCCGGCCCCTGGGTAGAGACCGACGCCGCGAGAGCCGAGGCCCAGCCCGGCGGTCAGAAGCCCCCCGCCCCCTACTTGACCCTGAAGCGCGCAGAGAGGCACTTCTTGAAGTTCCTCAGCCTCATCATGCCCAAGGGCTCCATCCCCTTCATCGAGTCTGCCTTCCCGCTGGCCTCCATACCCACCGAGGACAGGCGCTTCACATACGCCATCTCGGTTTCTCTGTCCAGTCTTCTGAACAATGAGCTTGCCATTGAGGAGCTCGAGACCGGCGCCGATGCCATCGAGATCGTCGTCGACCGCATCGACGGCGCCACCCCACTCGACTCCGAGAGGGCCGTGGATATTGCGAGGATCATCGGCTCGATAAGGAGGAGCACCGTCATCCCTCTGATATACCACGTCGTCCTTCCCGATTCTTCAGAGTCGCTTTGCATCGACCACGTCCTGTACGGCCTGCGACTCTCGCCCGAATACCTGACTGTCGATCTCCGACTGACGGACTATCAGCTGTCGCACATAATCTCGATGAAGAGGCGCTCCAAGGTCATTGGCCATCTAACACCAGCTGCCGACTCCCCTTCTTGGGGAGACCCGTTCTGGATGTCGCACTATCACCGCGCCTGCCGCTTGGGATGCGACCTTGTCCGGCTCATCAAGCCGGTAACGTCCATCAAGGACAACTTCGACATCAACCACCTCAAGGCCCTTGTGGATGCCTCGACCGGGCACAAGGTTCCCCTCATCGCCTACAACTCGGGCCCGCGCGGAAGACACTCGGCTGCCATGAACCATGTCCTGACCAGCGTGGTACCGGAGGTCATGGCATCGACATACAACCCCAACCAACCGTCCTTGACGGCAGTCCAAGCTACCCAGGCACTCTACAACTCGTTCCTCTTCGACCCAATGAAGATATACGTCTTCGGCGCCCACGTCTCGTACAGTCTGTCGCCGGCCATGCACAACGCCGCACTCAAGGCTTGTGGCATCCCGCATCTTTACCGGCCGTTCTCGACCCCTTCACTCAATGGACTCCGAGAGCTCATCGAGGATCCCTACTTCGCGGGCGCCAGTGTTGGCCTGCCCTTCAAGGTGGAAATCATTACCCTGACGCACTCCCTCAGTCGGCACGCCCAAGCCATCGGCGCCGTAAACACCCTCGTTCCTGTTCGCCGGTTGAACCCCGACGGAACCATCCCGGAAGACGAGAAGCTGTTCAACTGCAGGAACCGTGCGGGGCCGGTGAAGGCTCTGTACGGGGAGAACACGGATTGGATTGGCATCCGTGCTTGTCTGAGAAGAGGACTTTCCCCTGCCAACGCCGTCCGAACGACGAGCTGCGGCCTCATCATCGGCGCCGGCGGCATGGCCCGCGCTGCGACTTACAGCATGCTCCAGCTCGGGGTCAAGAACATTGTGGTCTACAACCGGACGGTGGCAAACGCGGAGAAGATGGTCGACCACTTCACACGCCTCTTGAAACGGCACGATCTGCCGCTCCTCAGCGCATCTTCGGACGTGGAGACGAGGTTCCACATCATCCGGTCACTGGATGAGCCATGGCCGGAGGACTTCAGGCTGCCGACGATGATCGTTTCCTGCATCCCGACCCATAGGATCGGCGACGTTCCAGCGCCCAATTTCGTGGCCCCGCCGGCGTGGCTCAGCAGTCCGACTGGCGGCTGTCTCGTCGACTTGGGCTACAAGACGCTCGACACGCCGATCCTGAACCAAGCGCGGCAGTTATCACATCGGGGCTGGGTGACGATGGACGGTCTGGACCTGCTGCCCGAACAGGGCTTTGCTCAGTTCGAGCTCTTTACCGGAAGACGAGCGCCACGCAGGCTGATGCGCGGGGAGGTTTTCCGCGCTTATCCGGACGGACAAGACCGCTCAGCGCTGGCGCAACTACAGCCGCGACTGAACAACATTGTCGAGCAGGAGCCATGATTCTGGAGTTAATAGGGGGGAAGTGGGGGGCTTGTGACGATGGAAGCCCATGATGAGAGCAGCCTCTTTCTTACTGCTAGCCTTGATACCACACAACATACACGACTAATAAATGAGTGAAACTATTCAACGGTTTTCCATGGGCCTGCTTGCTCTGGGCGCCTCCGAGTATAGATGAAGAATGAGGCGTTGCTACTGCTACGGCTGCCGCTACTGCTACTACTACTACTCTTACTACTACTCTTACTACTACTACTACTACTACACCGTCACCGATTGGGTGCTGTCTGATTCGACATAAAGGCAGCAAAGTCGGTGCCCGCATAAGGAGACATCGGAACCTCCCTCACGGCTCCATCCGCATGTTTGGGGTCTTCGAAGACCGGCCGCCTCGAGCGCAGCGCTTCCTTGCCGACCCAGCTCAGATACACCGTTTCATGCACCTGAATGAGGTCCGTTCCGGTGCCGCCGGCCTCGGGATGTCGGATGCCGCCTTCGGCCGGCTCGAATTCCGGTTTCTTCTCCACCACGAACACGCTATGGTCCTTTCTTTCAATGTAGCGTGCGACGAGCACGAAACCGAAGAACCAAGCGATGCCGATGACGATGATGGTCCACGAAACGGTGGGGACCAAGTACCACGGCTGGACTATCGAGGACAGCGTCCCTGAAGGAGGAATCCAGTTGGTGATGACTGGGAAGAGGCCTCCGCACATGTACACGAGGGCGCAAAAGACGGACAAGGAGGGGCGGAATCCCTTTCCCGTCATTTCTGCCCAGGTAAGCGGCTGCGAGTCCCGTCCGTAGGTCAAGGCGTCATCTTCTGCAACGGTCCGGGGCGGTCCTCGGAATCGCAGGATGAGGATACCCAAGCCCAGGAACGTGCCTATGAAGGCGTTGACGACATACGCGCTCAACGAGGTGAGCAAGGTGTATGCCGCGGTCGGGTCCATGCCGAAGGTCGCGAAGATGAGTATGACGCAGCTGACAAAATGGAGAGTCAGAGCACCAACGGGCGTCCTCTCACTGTGATGCTCCGGGGAGAGCCATCGGACCCGATGGAGCGAAACGAACCAGCCCTTCTTCTGGAACCATCGGATCAGCCGACCGATGCTCAGGTCTGTGTTTTGGGCAAAGAACTTTGGCCATGGCAGGATCCCCTTTTCAAAAGAGTCAGCGTACAGGACTTGCTGTGGGAAGCCTGTCCCGAGGAAAATTTAACATGACTTTACCTCCTTTGCAATCTCTTGCTTCACACGGGCGGCTGTGTATGTCTTTTGGAATATAGTCAGTGCTGGCCCAAACTGATACACGGCCGAGACGACTGACCATGACAATGATGTTTCCCATGGAAGAAACGGCCAGGAAGGCGTTGAAGATGCGGTAGCCGGTGCCGTGATCCGTGTCATCGGCCGAGCCCAAGGATCCAAAGGTAAGCTGGAAGAAGCGTTGAGCAACGATGAGCTTCATCTGCTCGTCCTTGGGAACGACCACCAACTGTTTTTTGGAGGGTCAACGGCTTCTCTACAACGTCAGAAGGGGGGCGCATCTTTCACTCACGTAGCAGATGTTTACGGCGAGGTACAGCATGACAACGACGCCCACGCCAGCTCCCATGGCAATGGGAAACTTCTTCCTAGGTCGGCTGATCTCCCCGAGGACGTAGTTTGGCTGCTCGAACCCGGAAAAGGTGAATATGATGGCAAGAAAGGCCTGGGCATAGCCGTTGGCTTCCTTGGACGCGTCTCTGAAAGAGTTCTTTGGCGACGTGTTGTCGTCGAAGACATTCTCGGTTGCCGGAAACCCATCGGCCGCCACGACGATGGCGGCAGTGATGATGAGCAGCATGATCATAATCTTCATCATAGCCAGGGTGTTGTTCAGCAGGATGCCAAAGCGACGGCTGAGAGCATGGACACTGCACGAAAAGGTGGCGGCGGCGAGGGCGATGCCTCGGACCGGACCGTTTTCGGGGCTTTCGAAGCCGGCCGCCTCCAGGACGCGGAGTGCGAAATGAATGCAGTTGCCGGCCATGTTCCCGAGGACGATGAAGGTTATGCCGAAGATGCAGGTCGACAAGAGAATGGTGTTCTTGCGATAGGCGGGCTTGCGGAAGACGTATTGCAGATAGACGAGGTCGCCGCCGGATCGCGGCACCGAGCTCTCGACTCGGTCAATGATGTATCGAGGGACGTTCATGCCATACTCGATGTATACGTGGGAGCCGCAGAGGCAGTAGATGATGCCCGCAACCCAAAGAAGCAGGCTGGCGCCGATGCTCCCGGTGCCGTTCATGACTCGCTGGGGCGACATGAAGATGCCGGTGCCTATGCCGGCCGGTTTCCGTCAGTATCATCCATCGCCGCCGTTACACGATTGACCAGCCCAAAGAGCAGGGTCCAAGAATGAATGTAGTTACCAATCATCCGGTTGATGACCAGACAGCTAACATCGAAATAGCCCAAACGGAAGCCCTCTTTGGGCGCATGAGTGACGATGCCATTGCCGATGCCATCGATGACACTGTCAATGTCGCTGTGGGTGGAAGCGTCTTCGAAGCCACGGGGTTCCTCCTGGTAGAAGCCCGTGGAGCTCGGGAAGTCATTCATCTTTGTTGACGAGATCCACTTGAGGAGACAAGAAGTGTTGGAAGTGGAATTTGCGGGGGGGGGAGGGATCCCCGCGGGACGAGATACGAAGCAGTATTGTGTCCCAAAGCTGGGGAAACCACACAGCAGACGAAGCGGGCCATGGGTGGCTTCACGGGTTATGTATGGCATGCCTCTACCGGCCCTGCGTATGACGGGATCTCATGCACGCCGGAGCGGCTTAGACAGACACAATCCACGGCCATGTCAGATGTTACGAATACAGCACAGGATACATACTACGTACGAACTTGGCCATGGGATCGGTAGCCGCAAGCATGCATGCCGAGAAAGCCACCACTCGCGCGGGACGGGGTAGCGGTTGAGTCACTTGCTCACCCTCGAGGGCGTCGGCAGCCTCGCCTTGAAGTATGCCTTGCGGAGAGGGGGGGAGGGGGGTCAAGCAAGCCGAACGTTGCTGCAACAAGGGGCATACACGAAGTGGTTCGCGTTAGGCATCGGGAAACTGAGGACGCGTTGGTGAGAATCCATCTGTACTCACGCAGTAATGCCCCTGCAGGCAGCCAAATCGACTTGTGCCCGATCTGGCCATGGGCCGGTCTCGGTGGACGAGGGTTGATAGGCCCCGGTCAAGCGAGCACGAATCGGAAGAGTCCCCGGTGGAAGATTGGAGGTGACACTTTGTTTGCCAAGGGATAAGCTGCTCAAGGCTCAAGCAAGGCAAGCTGCTTTTTCGTTTCCAGCCCAGCCCAGTTCACTGCCACCGCCACCAGCATTTTCACAGCTGGGCTGGGCGAAAGGATCGACGGCAGCGTCTACGGTGTAAAGACTTGATTGCTTACCCGTCACACACTTGTACTTGTGTCTGCGGGTTGCTCTCCAGCCCGAATGTTTACGGAACTAACAGAGATGGATGTGAACCGCAACTGGGGAGAAGCTATATCCACAGCTGACTGACTTGAGTTGAGCCTCGGCCAAATTGGATCAGAATTGTATCCAAAACAAATAAGCACTTATCCGACTAGTTCATCTCAAGTGTTTAGGTGAGTCAAGAGCTGTACGTACCTAGTCTGTAGTAGTGGGCAATGCTTATCTTGCAACCCATGCATACCCTAATGTAGGTATTCGTACATACCTACATACACCTAGTACCACCTAGTAACCATCAAACGAGAGGGGCCAAGACACCAACGGGGATTGAATGCGTTTGCTGAGGTCGTCACGCGGTCTCACTCTCTGCTACCCGAGACACACCTTCTTGTAGCCCTCCCCTCCCCTCCCCATCCCTCATCCTCCATCCCCACACCGCTGGACAGAACCCTGGATTCCCATCTGGACGAAGCAGATACTCGAGAAGGGGCAGTGCAGTTGGCCCTGGCTGTACTCTATAGCTAGTCTTACTATGTGCTCTACACGTGTATAGCTATAGAGCTGTCAAAGAGAGCAGCTCTTTGCAGCCAGGTAACCAAGGCAATCCCTCATAGTCGCATCACTTCACATTCCCTTCAACGGGGGTGTCCTCAGCTGCCCAGAAGTGCCACATACGTGTCTCAACCCTCACCTCCATGCACAATGTATGCAACCAAGGAGGCCCAGAAAGGCTGGCCGGCCGAGATATCAGAGTAAGCAGGCAGGCAGGGTGAGATGCAGCAGCAGCAGCAGCAGCAGCAGCAGCATGTCTTATCTCCACGCCGTCTAACCGCATGGCTGCCTTCCACACACCATACTTCCTCGTCCTGCCTCTCGGTATCGACTGAGAAGCATCTGGGTCGCCTGGTAACAAGACTCAAGCTGATCCCAAGGGACAAGTTCCCAAGGTGACCTTATCCATCAGCCTCACACCCGCCCCCCCCCCCCCCCGTCTTCTGTGCCCGTCTTTTCCGTTTCCGTTTCCATTCCATTTCCTCTTTCGCTCATCCATCGGAGCCCCCTCTCTCTCTCTCTCTCTCTCTCTCTCTCTCTATCTATCTCTCCTCTTCATCTCCTTCTGCAGCCCTGAATACCCACGCGTATCTATGCCCCCTTGTCGTACGCGCCAACCCTGCGTTCCTTGTGGCGGCCACACCTGTCTCTCGGTCACACGCCCACCCTAGCTCAAGCAGCGTCTCGCACACCTCCTCCTCCTCCTCCTGCTGCTACTGCTGCTCGCTCTGTCGTATGCTTGCCACTGTGTCGTCAGCCCGTCAAGCTTTACTTGAAATTCCACCTGGTTCCCCTCACTTGCTTCGAAGCCGTCGTCTTGAAGCCCAACTTTTGGAAGCTCCCGTTTGTTTCCGTCGCGCTCGACTTCGCTCACGTCCTCTGATACCACCGCACATCCAATGTCGATAACCTTATAACGCGCCTTCGACAGAGGGTTCCGTTGTCTCTTTTTTTCTCAAATAGCTTCCCCCAATGGCCGGGCCCATCCAGTTGGGGGACGTCATCAACTTCAGCAAGCTTGCGTGGGACGTATACAAATTCGGTTGGGATAACGACTTCAACGCAAGTGAGTTGTTTCATCGCACGAGCACCACCATTCTGCCTCTCCAACTTTCTTGATCCCCGTTCTTATCTCCATGCGTTGTCGGATCAGCCCCTGTGTTGCTCTTCTTGAGACCCTCCTAGGCTCAGTCAGCCCTCTCCGCAATAGGCGTCGCCGTAGGGCTGAATCACACCCAACTGGACGGAAGAGGCTTGTGACGGCAAACATGGACTGACAACACCACCCGCAGCACGGCAATATGCAGAGTTCGGCCGTGACGTGAGAGGGTTGGCCGAGAACCTCGAGATCCTCAATCGCGTGGTCAACAAAGCGGACCAGTCGCTGCGTCAAGAAGGGGCCTTCAAGCCGTTGCGCTGGGATCCCTCGTCCCTCGGTGAGATCATCGGAGACTACAAGGAGACCCTGAGTGAATGCTGCAATCTGATTGCGGACAACCATCGCTATCGCCTTAGCGGCGGCCCGCTCAGGAACATTGAATGGAATGTTCTCGTGGCCCCAGCCGCTGATCGGCTGCGGGCGCGAATAGTACTGCACAACTCCAAGGTCCTCCATGTGCTGAAGCCGTTTGAAATGTAAGCACGCCCCTTTGCCCTGCCTGCGTGGTCAGCCTGACGACGATGCTCACGATACCAGCGACCTGCTCTACCGTGTCAGGGAAGACATCCGCCTTGTACACCAGGATCTTGCCCACCGTATAAGTGCTGTGCATCTCGACTTGCACCGCCTGATTGGGGTTCTGGTTCCGGACCTCGAGCACGCTCTGGCTCAACAGGGTCGCCGGGAGCCTATCCAACTCGAAATACCGCAGACAGTCGCCGACGGCCTCCAGCACGCATGGACGGCAGAAGAAGGGCGGCAGGGCGGCTTGGGCCCCAGCCTTCAGGAGATGGCAGATGTCTTCGTCCTTCACTACCACAAGTCGACAGTCAACTTCACTGCCGGCATCCTGGTGGAAAACAGAATCCCCGAAATCGAGCAGTATGTGAGTCTCTTGAAGTGCATATGGGTGATGCGGCACATCCGCGAATCGCCGGAACTGCGCCAGTCGACCACGAGCAGCCTATCACACTGGCCTTCGTATATCCGAGAGCTTGAAGATGTGAGCAGCCCGCGACACGTTTCCCACGTGCTACCAACTTGGGGGGGAAGGGGGAAGCTAACGGGTCTAGGATCTTGCCTTACAATGCGATCGGTTCAGACAAGACCTCGTGCCACCGAGCCTAACAGGCCTGCAGCCTGAAATGCTTGACATTTGGCCCGAGAAAGAGCTCGCGCAACTGGTAGACGTAGTGACGAGGGACGCTCTCATGGAACAAGTCCTGGACATGTGAGTGTAATCCGGCTGGAGGGATACCGCCCAGCTTTGTCGACAGTTGCTTACACGAGGCCCTACAGCCCGATGCAAGGAACCGCCGCCAACGTTCAAAGGAAGCTCCAGCTTCTTCGACGGATGGGCGCAGACGGAAAGCGCTTCCGCATCAACATGACCGGCGTGGAACAAGGGACCACAAGTAGGAATGCGCGTCGGCAAGGTACGCTGGCGAGGCGTGGGCAACGTCCTCTACGAACCTGCTGACTGACATGTTGGTAGCCGAGACGATCGACTTCGACATCACTTCCGTCATCATTAACCCATTATATGCCGTTCCGTCCAACGCCAGAGCATGGGATATGGTGTTACGGAAAGACGAACGGGTCGCCAAGTTGACATTTATGCAGCTCAAGGACGCTGTCAGGTTCCAGCACGCCATCACTGGCTTCAAGGCCTTTGACAGCTACAGCCAGTGAGTCATCTTCCTGCCCGATACCGGTATCTTGAGACTGACCCGTGTCGTCAGGTACAAGGCCATGGTCAGCTTCGTCGTCTCGGGCGGGGGAGAACCGATCGTCGAGAGCGCTTGTGTTCAGTTGTGGGTTCCGAAGCTGCTCGATGGGCAGCTCGTGACAAACAACGAGTCGGCAGTCGAACAAAACGCCGCTTCCAGGTCTGCATCTGTAGCTCTTTCGGGAACCGGCACGGCGTCGAGACAGAGTACCCTCCGCGGTGGTGTCGGCGGCCCTTGGGACACGGCCAACTCGCTCATGACGAGCCCTACGGAGACGGTGTCGATGTGGAGCAGTACGAGTCCGCCCACGGGGCCTACAGCGCGGAACCCATCGGTGCCATCGCCATCGCCATCGCCGACGACGACGGCGAACGACCCGGCGGGGGCTCGGCCTCCCATGGCCATACCGCGCCGGCCAGTCGGGTCGGGGAGCAGGCAGACGTCGGCAGCGTCGCCGCCCAGTGGTCACCAACAACCGATCACGTCGACATCGCCGGCGAGTCCTCGGTCCTCCAGTCTGTTCCCGGTATCATGGCAGCCGAGGGCGCCGTCAGTGTCCACGGCAACCACGCGCCCGGACAGGACGTTCAGCATGTCGAGCAACATGTCAGCGACGACGACATGCCCATCGAACAACAGCTCGAGCGGCAGCGAGGCGCGGACGGCGACGGTGAGCGTCGGCGGATACACAACCGGAACAGTGCACCGGCGGCCGCCCAAGCCCATGCTGGTCTTGTTCACTCAGAACACCAAGACGGGAAAGCCGGCGATGGTGACGGTAGACATTGACGAGGACACCGAGGTCAACCCGGACCGGTGCAACTGCCGCCGTTCAGGACGGGATGGATCATCGTGCCAGATCGCCGCCATCGAACAGGGCCGGGGCAACGCGGACATGTCGGTGCGGCGGTTCGAGAGCCACGATAGCGACGTGGACTGGAACATGGCCAAGCTGGCTCTCGGTCGGCGAGGGGAGAAGGAGTATGCCGACGCTGCTTGGAAGGACGTCAGGCGCATCAGCATCTGGTTCCCGACTCCCGAGGATAGGGCCAAGTTCGGAGGGACGCCCAACATGTGCCAGTGCAGTGCCAGAACGGAGGCCGAGCTGAGCCAGTGTCTCAAGAGACGACACAAGGGTTTCCTAGGGCTCGTGAGGGAATCCGGCCGGCAGCAACTCAACGAGTACCACCGGGCTAGATTCGCATCGCAGCACGACGTCATCCGCGGGGTGAGAGATGACTATTGACGACGAGCCTCGAGGTCTAGTCGTGTGGCGTACTGCGCGTTTACGCGACTGTCCAGGTTCACGAGTAGGCGATGGAGCATTGAGGCCGTCTTGTACATATCAGGATCAGGGAACTGCTGTTGCGGCGCAAGGGAGTTTGTTGCCAGCCGGGACGGGTGTGATCAGCTTAGAGTTAGAGCCGGCTGGGATACGGCCAAGACGGAGCGGTCTCGTTCGAGGTGGAATATAGAGTCTCTCAAATGGGATGGCGGAACAGCCTGTTTGGAGGACGGCAGAGCTGGCAAAGAGCGCAGACCGTGAAGTTAGGGTTACCAACAATTCATCCACGACCGGAATTGGTTCTCACGCGTTGTTGCATGCAACTGAATGCGCCATGCTTGCAAAGACGCGACGGTGCCTGAAGCTGACCATCCTCCTCCTCGGCAGTCAGAC
Source organism: Colletotrichum cereale (assembly GCA_034509685.1). Classification (NCBI taxonomy): domain Eukaryota; kingdom Fungi; phylum Ascomycota; class Sordariomycetes; order Glomerellales; family Glomerellaceae; genus Colletotrichum; species Colletotrichum cereale. The sequence continues at coordinate 37,515 of JASUDE010000089.1, read as the reverse complement.
TCCCCCCGTGATGGCATGGCGTCTGCGCGGTGAGTCTCTCGGAGATTTTCTCTCTCTCTCTCTCTCTCTCTCTCTCTCTCTCTCTCTCTCTCTCTCTCTCTCTCAGGCGGAGTTCGCCGATGGCAGACAGACTCGTCTGCAAGTAGGGGAGACGGGAGATAGGAGCGCCTAAAACGGTGCTGTAGTTTATTCCATCTTCAAGTCTCGGCGGCGGGCTGGGCCAAAGTACCTAATCAGGTGCGGAGTGTGGCGGGAATCGACGCCCCCGTCTATATAGCAGGGTACTTCCTTATCTCTGCTGCGCGGCGCCGGCCTGTGTATCCTGGGTGGCCCCGTCTCTCCGTCCTTTTCTTATCTTTGCTTTGGGTTTGGTTTGGGCTAGCTCGGATCTACAACAAGCAGGGGTGTCTCATTCCAGTCTTTTCCTACGGATACATGGCAAAGTAGGTCATGAAAGTGGCACTGGCACGGGTGAAGATGAGATCAAGATTAGACGTCTTGTCGATTATTCGAGCAGTGTCCCTCGCGTTGATCTCCGATGACCGCTCCGAAGCGACATCCACAACTCGCATAGGCAAGGCTCGCGTTGGCATTGCGTCCAAGCAAATAGAGAGCAGTGCAGTCTTCCACTGTGAAGATGGGATGGACACCAACTAGGCTCCAATGTCTCGACTGATATCCGTAGAGTGCGTGTGGTTGCACTGACCACAGCGCCGGCACCCACTCTCCGGCGGTGCCCCCTTCGCAAGTCGCCGCATCTTCCCAGGTACTATACAGAGAGATGATGATGTGTGTGTGTGTGTGTGTCGGAGAACAGGCGGCGGGATGCTCCTGGTGTGCCATGTGGGAACGATGGCGGGGAGTTCCCCCACACATACACTCCCTCACTCACACTCTCTCTCTCTCTCTCTCTCTCTCTCTCTCTCTCTCTCTCTCTCTCTCTCTCTCTCTCTCTCTCTCTCTATGTTTGGGTGTGTCGGGTTGTTGGTTGGTTGGTTGGTTGGTTGGTTGGTTGATTGGCTGTTTCCTGCTGGATATGCTGATGTGTGGATTGACGATGTTTTCCTTCAGCGTCAGGTCACTTACAACCACGGTAGTCTGTCTGTACTCACTTTTACTGGCTTGAGATGCCCCAGCCGCATACACATGTACGTGCCTACGCCATTATCGACAGTTGGCCGTATGCAAAGAGACTTGTCGCCGCTCCCCAATTCCAGCCGAGCCAAAAACACGAGCATTCCACCAACCCAGATATCATCGGTAAGGAGTGAGTGAGTCGCTAGGCGGGTGAGTGACTACTAAGCGAGCGAGTAGGTGAGTGGTGAGTGGTGAGACTGAGGAGATTGAGTGAAAGCAATACGTACCGCTCGCTACAACCGGACCCCTTATACTATGGTACGTCCACCGGGGTACATGATAGCTACTACTACCTACACACGGATAGTAAAGTAATTATTATGGGTACCTCCCTTTCCCACCCCACTATCGCCAGCCATTCACGTCGTCCCGCGGCTGCTGCTTATCCTGCTGATAGCGATTCGGGCTGATTGCTCGAAACCATCGACTAAGAGGATCTCTATCGCCCCCCATGCAGACGAGAGAGAGAGAGAGGCTCGGGTTGGATCGATATATAAAGAGATATCCGCATCGCATCGCATCGCCGCTTTGATGGCCGGAGCTTCGTCGATTACCGCCGGATCAAGTTCCTCTTGCCTCGCTTTGCCCTGCATCCACATCGCCCTGCATCGCCGTCGATAGCAACTTGACTGGGCTGGGCTTGACTCGAGTAGTTTCGGCGCTGGTCGTTTTTTGTTTGCTCTGGACGGTCCTTGACTTACTCCAGTCCAGTCCGTACAACTCTACTCGCTCGGCTGCAAAGGCAACCGCTGGCGACAGAAGCCCAAGACGTAAGGGCTGTATACCGTATAGCACACACACACACACACACAATGGATGAGGATCAAGGCCCGTCGCAAATCGTCCCCCGGACGGCTCCCAAGAGGACCATGGGAGATCGCGTCCGTGGCGCCAGGACCAGGTTCCTTACCAAGGACGGCCTGGTTGGCGACTACGATTACGCCCATCTGTTCCGGCCCAACTTGCCCTTCATGAAGAAGAGCCAGAGGGCCGCCCCTTTCTTCGGCCTGAACGACCACATGCCCACCCTCTTGGCCCTGTTGCTGGGCTTCCAGCATGCTCTCGCCATGTTGGCCGGCATCATCACCCCGCCCATCCTGCTGAGTGGTGCCGCCGGCGCAAACCTGACCGGCGACACCCAGCAGTACCTCGTCTCGACCGCCCTCATCGTCTCCGGCCTCCTGTCCCTGATCCAGATCACCAGGTTCCACGTCCCCAAGACCCCGTAAGATCAACTGTCCCCCCTTTTGCTGTGCGTCTTGTAAGCTCACAGTTGCCCCCTCCCCAGCTACTTCATCGGCACCGGCTTGATCTCCGTCGTCGGCATCTCCTTCTCCATCATCCCCGTCGCCCAGGGCGCCCTGACTCAGATGTATGCCAACGGCTTCTGCCCCACGGACGCCCAGGGAAACAAGCTCCCTTGCCCCAATGGCTACGGAGGTGAGCCTCGCCTTGCCTTGCCTTCGGGCGCCCCTTATTCATGCCGTCCGGTGCTGACACCCGTCCAAGCCATCATCGGCTCTAGCGCTCTCTGCGCCCTCATTGAGATTGCCATCTCCTTCATGCCGCCAAGCATCATGTTGCGCGTCTTCCCACCCATCGTGACTGGCCCGACCGGTAAGCTCCCGGGAGTAGCAATGCTCAAAACCCCCCGATGGACCCTGGCCTCTAACCTTCGTCTAGTCATGCTTATCGGCATTCATCTGATCGAGACCGGTTTCCAGAACTGGATGGGCGGCTCCGGCCCCTGCGCGAATCCCACCTCCGACTTCTTCGCCCGATGCCCCAACATCGCCGCCCCGAACGCTCTCCCCTGGGGTTCTGCCGAGTACTTGGGTCTGGGCTTCTCCGTCTTCATCACCATCATCCTCTGTGAGCGCTTCGGCGCCCCGATCATGAAGTCGACCTCCGTCGTCATCGGCCTTCTCGTTGGTGAGTGCCACCTCCTCCCTCGTCAACCCATTCAAGTAGTCCCCGGAAAACCGGCGCCTCTGACAAGTACACATCACAGGATGCATCATCGCCGCCGCCTGCGGATATTTTGACCGCTCCGGCATCGACAGTGCCCCTGCCGTCTCCTTCGTCTGGGTGCAAACCTTCAAACTCTCACTTTACGGTCCACTCATCTTGTAAGCCCCCCCCCCCCTTCTCGAAGCTATACTTCTCCCTCCTTCGCCGAGCCGCCGAGTTGACATGAGTCGACAGGCCTTTGCTAGCCATGTACATCATCTGTGCCACCGAGGCTATCGGGGATATCACGGCGACCTGCGATGTGTCTCGTCTCGAGGTCGAGGGTCGTCTGTTCGAGTCCCGTGTCCAGGGCGGCGTACTTGCCGACGGCATCAATGGTATTCTCGCCGCTCTCATGACTATCACCCCCATGACAACTGTAAGCCGTTGACCAGCCCCCCCGTGTTCGACTCCTGAACACAAAGTATGCTGACACGAACGACAGTTTGCCCAAAATAACGGTGTCATTGCTCTCACTCGCTGCGCCAACCGCAGCGCTGGCTACTGCTGGTATGTCATTGAGCCCGTCGCATCTCTTTCTAGTCACCCAAGTCTAACAAGTCGAAAAGCTGCTTCTTCCTCATCGTCATGGGAATCTTTTCCAAGTTTGCCGCCTCGCTCGTCGCCATCCCCTCTTCCGTCTTGGGCGGCATGACGTCCTTCCTCTTCACCGCAGTCGCCGTCTCCGGCATGGCCATCGTTACAAAGGGTGTACCCTTCAACCGCCGCAACCGATTCATCCTCACGGCCGGCCTGACGCTCGGCTACGGCGCCACGCTGGTGCCCACCTACTTCGACCATGTCTTCACCTACGCCGGCGACAACCGTGGCCTCCGGGGATTCCTCGACGCCATCGTACTCATCATGGAGACGGGCTTTGCCGTCACGGCATTCGTGTGCATGACCCTCAATTTCCTTCTCGACGAGGAGATTGAGGACACGGAAGGCCATGATCTTGTCCCTGCCGCCACCGGTACCGTCCCAGCCAAGGACGTTAGCGGAGGAGACAGTGCCCGTGGGGCGGATTCGGAGGATATCCAACCCGTTGGCCACAATGGCAGTGGCAAGGGCGACGAGAAGCTGTCATGAGAGCACAGGCTACTACTGGGTGTTGTGAGACGGGGCTTGACAGGATTCCATGTGAAGGAAGCATTTGGGTCTGCAAGTGCTCAGGTGTACATGATGTAGTGTGTGGGAATGAATACCCTCTCCGAATCTATTATTATTTGCTGTGCCCTTCAGGGTGTCTGTCCCTTGCCTTGACGTAGCTCCTTTCGTCGGGGGGCGTGATGGATGCCGTGAAGCCAAGTCAAGCTTTCAACCATCAATAGGACAAACGATGCTGTGGAACAGCATTCGGAGTTGGCAATCAAACTTGTGCTTTTGACCAGGCCGGCAAGCGCAAGTATTGTCTGTCTTGTCGGAGCAAACAAAAGCCCGGAGGCAGAAATCAAAAGTGTGCCCGAACTTGGCTAGGTATGACTAGGACTAGATATGACTAGGACTAGGTATGAATGAATAATATGCTCCCCGAAATGCGCACCGCTTCAGCCCGTGACGCCCAAAACGTAGCCATAATCTAATTTGGTATCAAAACCACCCAAGAGACTTGAATCGGAAAGACAAGGAAAAGAAAAGAACCGTCTTGTTTTTTGTTTTTTGGAAAGACTTGCTCCCAAGGCCAAATATTACACGAATTCACGACTCTTCCGGGCCAGGACGCGTACGTTGTCGACGAACGCCTCGACGAGTTGCGGGTACTGGTGCGGCTCGTTCCTCATGGCTCGGCGCTGTTGGTCAAGAAGAATGTCTGACGACAACTCAACCTCAAGCTCGTGCTCTTTGTCGATCCGGTGGGTATTCTTTTGGCAAGTTAGCAAACGTCGTCATCAAGGTTTGTTGCAAGCAGAGCAGACATCAACTTACTCCAGGACCAGGCATCATCTGCGTCACCTGTGTCAAGTCGATCTGGTAGTGGTTCTGCTTGTAACTCAGGCGATCTTTGTTCCGGTCGGGGAATTTGTCAGCATGCCCAACGGCCATGCCTTCTAGCTCCTCGACGGACCCGTCCCATGGCATTTCGAGGTTGATGCTGATACGACAGTCGAGCGGGCACGTTGGCAGATGGAGGTGGATGTCGGCCACTCGGGCCTTGACAATCTTGGCCAGGACTTGTTGTGTCTTCTGGTCGTACGTGACGCGGACTTTGATCGATCGCCTGCCAGACAGGAGGGACCGAACACAGCCTGGGAGACGAGCCTGCAGAGCGTTCGGCAGCTCGTAGAACTTGTCAATTTCCCGTCGATGTTTGTATTGTATCTGAACTCGGCCTCGGGCGTTGGGATTCCGCGGGTCGGTCTGGACAACCATGTTATTAAGAAATTCGTTGAGACCTTTGTGTTGGGCCTGGAGGGGAAAAGATGTCAGCTGTGTTGGCCTTTTCTTCTCCTTCTTCTTCCCTTCTTTGGGATGGGGAGAGGGGGGGGGGGGGGGGGGTACCTCTGTCATACTGCTTCTAAAGGCAAGACGGCCGGTGTCGTGCAGGACACATTCCGAGCCGATTGCCCTCTCAACGCGATTGTTTGTGTCTCTGTCGATGAGCTGACCCATCTTGGCCTCGATCTCGAACTGCACGCCTCGCCCAATGATCTCGCCAGAGTCGGGATGGAGCGTCACATTTTTGAACAGAAAATCGGCAATCGTCTTGGATAGTTCCTCGTACGGTCGGGTTCCGAGAATGCTCTCCTCCCATGGGCCAAGCACGCTATCAGGCTTGGGCGGTTCCTGAACTGGCGGCGCGGTAGATCGCGCGGCCTCTGGCGACGTATGGCGGCTGGAGCTGTCCTGCTTGATAGGCTCGGGCTTCCCATTAACACTAGGTGGTCCTCGTTTTTGTAGCTCGAAATTGGCCAGCTTCAGCCTCTTGTTCTCTCGGGCATTCCATGTCTGCGCCCAGATGGGAGGCGTCGTGTATATTTTTCTTTTTCGCTGCATCATGGGCGATCGGGAGAGTCTGGGTCCGCCATTGACCTCAGCCGGCGGAGGCCTTGGCTCCTTCCGCTCAAGTTCCCGCGGGCTCAAATCTCTGTCGGCAAGCTTTCTCTTGGCAGGTGTCGCGGCGCGTTCGCGTTCGGGTTCCACCATGTTGACGACACTCGGATGGGGTCGTGTCTCTGATTCTGTGTACCCGCCGGCGCTGCTCGGCAAACTCGGAACTCGGGTCTTGGGACTGACGCTAACACTTCTGTCGCGTTCACTTTGTGACAGGGATCTTCGTTCGTGACCGCTGTGGGAGCTGGGCATGCGAGGTGGTGGTGGTGGTGGTGGTGGTGGTGGTGGTGTGGCTTGGGCGAGGTGTGAGGCGGACAGTCTCTGTTGGTAGGGGCTTTGTGGTTGCGCAAAGCTCGGTGCGGTGGAAGATTGTCGAGGCCCGGTCTGGGGCGGGCCCAGTGGGGTAGAAGGCTGCGAGAGCTGTCGATTGTATTCGGGCGGCGGATGCGCCGCCGCGACAGGACTACCGCGAGGATATGCTTGGCCGTGGAGTTGCTGTGGGTGTTGACTATGAGCGGATGTGGGAGTGGGAGTTGAATGCGTCGATTGAGAGCGCTGGTGAAGGTACGGATGCACGCCGACAGGGGTGCCGATGGGCGGCGTTCGGGGCATGTGTTGAGACGGAGGCGGCGCTTGTTGTTGCGCTTGTTGCTGTTGTAGTTGCTGCTGTTGCAATTGCTGTTGTTGCAGTTGTTGCTGTTGCAGTTGCAGTTGTTGTTGCTGTTGTTGTTGCTGCTGCTGTTGTTGCTGTGGAGTGTACGGAGACGGCGCTGGTGCACCAGATGGATGAGAGTAGCTCTCTCTTGGGGGATACGCGTTGGGCTGTGGATATTGATGTCGTTGCACAGGGCTGGCGACTTCTTGAGGCGGACCAGTGGGAGGAAAAGGATAGCCTCCACTGGGACCACTCACGGAAGACGTGGGCGTGTGACGATATGGCGACGGGCCAGACACGGTGGCACTCTGAGGGGATCGCGCATCGACATACGGAGCCGGAACGCCCGGTTGAAGCGGCGGAGGTGCTGGTCGGCCAGGATAGGGCCCGGGGGTCTGATAAGACGATTGTGGAGGGTACGACGGAGTTGAAGCCTGGGGGTGCACGGCGTACTCTTGAGGGGCCGGCGGCTTTCCAGGGGACGAGTGCAAGGCGTGACTGTAGGCCGATTCTCTGAATGCGTACGCCGTCGTGGCCTGGGAAGGCGTCGTCGGAGTCTGCTGCTGGTAGGGCAGCGGTGGTGGTGGCTGATGTTGTGGGTGCGGTTGCGGCTGCGGTTGCGGCTGTTGCTGCAGCTGCTTCGGCGCAAGAGGTTGAGAGGAAGGGTGTACGTGAGCAGGATGGCCCGGGGGAGGGCCGGCGACTGCGGCAGCGGCAGCGGCGGCGGCGGCGGCGGCGGCTCGAGGCCGGTCCCCATCGTCGGCTGTGTTCATCAAACTTCTCAGATCCATCGTGATTACCGCGGGCGTACGGCGGTCGGCCAGAATCGCTTGCTTGCTTCTCTGCGTTGCTCTGTGGGAACCAGCGCTCCACCCAACTTCAGCTCCGATGCAAAGTATCAGCTTCACCCTTTCAATTGCCACTGTTCATGTGTGCGACGAAGGGGGATCGGAGGGCAGTACGGCGTTGGAGAGTGTGATAATCGCGACGAGGGGGGGGGGGGGGGGGGG
>JASUDE010000089.1:0-28742 GCA_034509685.1 Colletotrichum cereale | reverse complement strand
GGGGAGGGAGTAGAGCGGGTAGGAAATTTGGAGCCAAAAAGAAAGGATGAAAATGGATTGGTCGCGCGCTGATCGCACTTACTACGCAGTATACCTGCCTACTAATTACTAGGTACACCTCCTACCTATACCTACCTACCTGGGGTACACTACATACCTACCTCTTTCCTCTAGGGCTCCCGCCCGGTGCCAATGCATTGATGCTTGGTGCTAGCGCCGCTTACCTACCTAGGTAGGCACCTATCTATCTATCTATCTGTACGTCAGTTAGGTAGGAGGAGCTCAGCTCATGCCAAGTTAGAGACCTAGACAGTCTAGACGTCTACCTTGCCCTGCTACCTCCAACGTAGATGGTACCTCACGAAGTATGCTAGGTAGGTAGCATACTATGAACATACAATCTGAGTAGCTCTGGAAGCACCAGACAGGTCTGTCTGCATGGCATGGTATGGCATATGAGACAGAAAGATGATTGACCTTGTGTAAGCCAAGTACGGGAGCGTGAAAACCCGATATTGGAGTCGGGCCGGCCATGTAGCCCTATCTATTCATTATCCAACGCACCCATCTCAACACACTCGGAGTCAGTCGCGATACTACCCCCAGCTCGAGGCTCCCTCGGGTTCAGACATCCATCTATCTGTCCGTTCATGTCTCAGCAGAGCAGAGCAGAGCAGAATAAGAGCAGAATAAGAGTAGGATAAGAGCAGACCTCCAGCAAGCTGCGGACGCTGTTGCACCAGCCAATGTTCGTGTATACCTACGCACCGGTGCGTGACTGATAGCAGGGCAGTGCACACACAACACGCACACAGCCTTGTCCAGCGCGTCCCGACCTCTGCCGACCTGTCGGGGATTTTATCTTATTTCCTACGCACACCCCTGTCTCTTTTCTCGCCCACCAGTTCCACCCTGTCTTGTCTTGGTGGGGGGCCGGCGAGATGGCCCTGCCCGGGGACATGATGATCCGGCCGTGGTCGTGCTGCTACTGCAACGTAGACAGGTAGGCACACCTTCGGTAGATACCTAGCGGGATATAGCAAATGAACAATACCTCTGAAACATATATCGAAGCCATTATTTCTCTGTATTAAGTCTTGGGCACGATAAGTACTTATGCTGTGGTTCATTGCGAGGGGTCGTCTTGGAGGAGTGTATCTCAATACTGAGTCTACCAAAGCACTGATGTCTGAAAGCATCCTGTGCAGCGAACATCCTCATACCATACGGAGGAAGCCCCCCCCTGGGTGCAGCTCAAGCTCCAAGGCCTCCCTCCTTCTAGCTTCGCTATACTGACTCAACCTCTCCTGGTCGGCTCGCCCAATACATGTATATCTATATTTTGCGAAATGGAACATAGCAAAATGAAACCCACTCGTTCCCTTCTCTCCAGTGCGGTGCTGCCTCGTCCGGCCTAACCAGACTGGAAAGCCGTATCGCCGCTTGTTTTGTCGGGACGCCATCGTGCAAAGGTCTGCCGTGACTCAACTTGGATCGTGTGCCGGCATCAAACCTCAAATCAGTTGCAGCGGTCTAGGAGAGCCGGCTTTTACTCTCCAGCTTGGTTGTGGCTTCTGCCTTTTGCTGCCGGATGGCCGTGCTACTTATCTTGGAAGCAAAGTTGCCCGTCGCACTTGGCTGCTCGTCGAGATCGTTGGCGTCAAGCACCTCGACTTCGTACGTCTCCAACAGCTTCCACCCGAGCGCAGTCCGTCGCTCGTTGACCGCCTGCCCGCCCGACCGCGTCTCTCCCGAAAACACCAAGACGTCCATCTCCTCCCGTGTGATTGTCGGGCCGAACGGATCTTGGATCTCTACACACTCCACCGTGATGGCGCCGTCGCGGAACGTCGCCTCGACACGGCCTGGCTGCGCCGTGACGCCCGCAACTGGTCCGGTCTTCTTCTTCCACCCCCTTTTGTCCAGCTCGAGCAGCGACGAGAGGAAGTCAACAACCAAGCGAGCCCTGTCATCCCAGGACTGCACGAGCTCTGCGTACTTCTTGTTCGTCAACAGCTGGTCTCCTGTGATGCCCACAATTAGACGACAGCTTGTCGTCGAGTCCTTGACTGGCACCCGGAGAAGAAGCGCCGCAGCCGTCAGAAGCAATTTGTGGCCTGGGTGCAAGTGGTCAAAGGTGCCCCCAAGACACACAATGGAGTATCCTGGGGTGTCTTCTACCCGTTCAGCCCCTGGGCCATCGAGGTTCAAGCTGAGCCCCGCCTCAACAACGACCAGCTGCGACTGCAGAATGGTCTGCCGGCCCTCGGCGAACTTGAGATATGTGGAGAGAGTGCGGTAGCCCTGCTCGCTGTTGACGTGGAAGATGAGGCTCCAGGGGTGGTAGGCCGAGGCGAAGGTTGGAAGATCCACGACGGCGGTGTTGTTGGATTCGACGGCGGCAACAAAATCAGGGGCGAACCTCCTTTCAACGTCATGGTCGACTAGGACAACGCGGGAATCAACAGAGCCGGGGCCCCCATGGACATCGGTAGTGATGGCTTCTTCGGCGCATACAACAGCGATTAGGCTGTAGAGGCCAGCGAGGAGAGACTGTGCGGCTGCCCACGAAAGCGACTTGGTTTTCGGCGATGCCCCGCGGAGAAGCGGACACACGACGGCCACTATGAGAACGGATGACCGGTTCGAATTCCTGACTTTGGAAAGAACAGCCAGCAGTGACGGGCGGTAGGCGGCGCTAAGCGAAGCGCGCGACGGCGGCCGGGGGGGGAACGGCAAGAGGAGCAGACTCGGGTACTGTTCCGAGGCCATCTTTTTGGCTGTTGGAAATGCCGGCTGTCGATGGAGCTAGAATGTAAGCAAACAAGCCAAAGTGCTTCAACAGAACGAGTCAGTGAGCAGCTGGAGACGACATGACGTGACTTGACGTGACGTGAGCTACAGTGTCGTGCCGTGCCCCTCGGGACAGGAAGCAATGAAGAATGAGCGGGGGCCAATCGCTGGGCTCTGAAGCGAGGTCACTGCTGCACGCCTAGTAGTAGGTAGGTACACTAGATACCTAGGTAGTCGTGCACCAAACCTAACGCCCCAGCGTCCCAGCTTGGTTAGTCAGCATCACACTAGAGGCTGTCATTTGGTCTGTGCTTTCCGCTACAAAGGGGGCAGTCGCACACGTTGCTGTAGGTACTTGGGCAGGTACCTACCTAAGGTACCTTACCTACCTACCTGGGTACCTGGGCACAGAGTAGTTGAGGACGGAAGCCAGAGTGGTGCGAGGTACGTACCTCAAACACTGAGTCGGCAGAACGAGACGAAGCAGGCAGACTTGCCTGACGTGGATACCTACTGAAGCGTGCGTGCCCTGGCCTCTATGTGCTGCATTCATCGCTTTCGACATCGTCCTTCTTCCATCATCCACGCCTCTTCGGAGCTTCCCAATACCACCACCACCACCAAACACCCCGATTGCTATTTCCATCCCACCACCTTTTCTCTGTGCGGCTTCATATCGTCCATCTCGACCGAACCTCATTATTCCATCCCCGGTCGCGCAGACATATCCCCGCCCCCCGCAATTGAGCTCAGCTCCCGTCTCCGTGGCCACCTGCGACAATGCCTGGCCTGGTCTCAGCTACCGGAGTACTGGGCTTCCTGGCCGATGAGGAACATGACCTCAAGGTCTTCGCCCTCCAGACTCTCAACGATGATATCGACACCGTCTGGACCGAGGTTGCCGGCGCTCTGAGCCAGATGTAAGCTCGCTCCGCTCTTGTTTGTTTGCTCGCCAGACGCTCTGTTTGGATATTGACAACCACATTAGCGAGGCACTCTACGAAGACGAATCTTTCCCCCAACGCCAGCTGGCCGCCCTCGTCCTTGCCAAGGTCTACTACCATCTCCAGGCCTACAACGAGAGCATGACCTTTGCCCTCGCCGCCGGCGATCTCTTCAAGCTCGATGCCCCCGGCGAATTCGAGGACACCATCATCTCCAAGTGCATCGACCAATACATTGCCGTTTCTTCGGCCAAGCACACCGTTCCAAAGTCCCCCCAGAGCGACAACTCTCTTCCCGCTCTGGCAACCACTTTTGCGACCGGCGCCGTCGATGGATCTGCCCTCATCTCCCCGACAACGCCCTTTTCCCAGACGACCCTCCCCTCCAAGTCTCTCCTCTCCCGCGTCTCGACCGACAACGCCATCCTCGATCCTACATTCCAGCCCGTGAAGGAGGGTCGATCCGGTTCCGTCGCCCCAATCAATGACCATGCAACCCAGGCTGCGCTGCAACGCGTCATCGAGCGCCTCTTCGAGTCTTGCCTCAAGGATGGCAGATATCGCCAGGTCGTCGGTATAGCCGTCGAGGCCAAAAACCTCGAGGTTCTCCGCCGTGTCATCAAGCGCGCCAGCGATGATGAGAAACGCTCCAAGACCAAGTCGACAGATGGACAGGGCCCCGCAGAGGAGCTCATGGAGTATGCCCTGGGTATCTGCATGGACATAGTCCAGGAGCGGAGTTTCCGTACCGAGATCCTGCGCTTGATCTTGGACCTTCTCAACGACATCCCGAACCCTGACTACTTTGCCATTGCTAAATGTGTCGTCTACCTGAGCTCCGACGAGGAAGCATCCCGCATGCTCAAGCAGCTGATCACGAGTGGCGACCGGAACTCGATCGCCAACGCCTACCAGATCGCCTTTGATCTGTACGACAACGGAACCCAAGAGTTTTTGGGCAAGATCATCAACTCCCTGCCCTCAGGCGAGCCTGCCAAGGCGCCGGCGAGCGATGCTACCGAGGAGGAGCCTTTGCTGGAGAACCAGCAGTCTTCTGAGGAGGAGCTCTCGGAGGAGCTGTCCAAGGTCTACAAGAACATCCGCTCCATACTGGACGGCAGCAAGACCATCCAGCTGAACCTCGAATTCCTCTACCGAAACAACCGCACCGATTTGAGCATCCTGAACAAGGTCCGGGACAGCCTGGAAGGCCGCAACTCCATCTTCCACACGGCCGTCACCTTCTGCAATGCCTTTATGAACCAGGGTACGACCAACGACAAGTTTTTCCGCGACAACCTCGAGTGGCTCGGAAAGGCCGTCAACTGGTCCAAGTTTACTGCCACGGCCGCTCTCGGTGTCATCCATCGCGGCAACCTGACCCAATCCCGGAAGCTTCTTGAGCCCTATCTGCCGCGTCAGAGCGGCTTGAGCAGCGGCTCCATCTTCAGCCAGGGCGGTGCTCTCTACGCTTACGGCCTGATCCATGCCAACCACGGCGCCGACGCTCTTGATTACCTCAAGAACCAGTTCACATCTGCCGAGGAGGAGGTCATCCAGCACGGTGGCGCATTGGGTCTCGGTATTGCCGGTATGGGCACTGGCTCCGAAGAGATCTTTGACAACCTAAGAACTGTTCTGTTCACCGACTCCGCCCTCAACGGCGAGGCTGTTGGCCTTGCCATGGGTCTCATCATGCTTGGCACTGGCAACGTGCGAGCGCTGGAGGACATGATCACCTACGCTCACGAGACGACGCACGAGAAGATTGTCCGTGGTCTGGCCATTGGTATGGCACTCATCATGTTTGGCCGCCAAGAGGGCGCCGACGCCATGATTGAAGGTCTTCTCAACGATCCCGACCCGACTCTGAGATATGGCGGCATCATGACCGTCGCTCTCGCCTACTGCGGTACTGGCAGCAACAAGGCTATTCGCAAGCTGCTGCACATTGCCGTCAGCGATGTCAACGACGACGTTCGTCGTGTCGCGGTCATGAGCTTGGGCTTCATCCTCTTCCGGAAGCCCGGCAGTGTCCCCCGCATGGTCGAGCTGCTTTCCGAGTCGTACAACCCTCACGTGCGCTACGGCTCTGCCATGGCCTTGGGTATCTCTTGCGCCGGCACCGGCTTGGATGAGGCCATCGACCTGCTCGAGCCCATGATGAAGGACCCCACCGACTTTGTCCGCCAGGGTGCCCTCATCTCTCTGGCCATGATTATGATCCAGCAAAACGAGGTCATGAACCCCAAGGTTGCTGCGATTCGCAAGACTTTGAAGAAGGTTGTCGGCGATCGCCACGAGGATGCCATGACCAAGTTTGGTGCTTCGCTCGCTCTCGGCATTATCGATGCTGGTGGCCGCAACTGCACCATTGGCCTCCAGACCCAGACTGGTAATCTCAACATGGCCGGCATTGTCGGTATGGCCGTCTTCACCCAGTATTGGTACTGGTTCCCCTTCACCCACTTCCTTTCGCTCGCGTTCTCCCCTACCTCCATTATTGGCCTCGATCACGATCTCGATATTCCCAGCTTCAAGTTCCACTGCGCCACCCGTCCCAGCCTGTTCGACTACCCTCCCGAGCAAGAAGTCAAGGCCGAGGAGGGCCCTACCATGGTCGCCACGGCTGTTCTGTCGACGACTGCCCAGGCCAAGCGGAGAGCCCAAAAGAAGGAGCGTGCTCAGCGCCGCGAGAGCATGGACATTGACTCGTCTGCTAGGCCTACCGTCTCGGACAAGATGGAGGTGGACGAGAAGAAGGAGGAGAGCAAGGAGAAGAAGGAGGGCGACGCTGGCGAGAAGGAGGCATCTGTTGCTCCGGCAGACACCAAGAAGAAGGGTGAAAAGGAGAAGGTCGGCTACGAGATGGAGAACCTGTCGCGCGTGCTTCCGGGTCAGCTCAAGTACGTTAGCTTCCTCGCTGGGCGTTACAGGCCGGTCAAGAAGGTAAGAGTCATTATACCCCTAGGTTGTTTCTAACCAAGGCCATGCTAACATGCACCAGCCTACCGGAGGACCTCTTCTCCTGCAGGACACACAACCGGACGAAGAGAAGTCTCTCATTGAAGAAAAGCTGAAGAAGGTGACGACGGAGAAGGCCCCGGTCGCTGGCCAGAGCAACGCCGGTGGCTCGTCAGCGGGGTTGACGCCGCGCCAGCAGCAGAACCTCATCTCCCAAGCCCTCCGAACCGGCAACGGTGGTGACCTTCGCTCTCTGAACGAGCTTAGTGAGTTACTCAGTCGTCAAAGAAGAGGTGATCTCGGCGGCGCGGCGGGTGAGGGTGGTGCGGCTGCGGCTGCCGGCGTTCTGACTGCTGTCGACGAGGACGGCGAAGGCGACGCGGAGGCTGAAGTGCCGAGGGAGTTTGAGTACTTCACAGATAATGAGGAGGATGAAGATGAGGAATAGGGCTTCTAAGAGGCGAGGGCTACTAACCCATCTACGACGGGGTCGAGGCTTTTTTTTCTTTTCTTTTTTTTTAGAGCATAGAAAAGGGCGGCTTAGAGACGGTGGACTGTCACTTTGCGCAGAGACAGTCGGAGGCAGGAGGACTTGCCGGGCTGTACAGTAGTGTAACAATCGAGTCCTCAGTCCCGGATCACAATGTTGCTGTTGTCATTTTGGTTTCATGCGGCAATAGTCAGCCCTTGTGGTGATTCGAGCTGCGGCACATGATGACGGAGAGAATGTGGTCTTTCGTGTTTGCTGTCCATGGCTGAGCCTCTGAGCTGACAACTTTTCAAATGTCCTGCTGGACACGAGGCTGGGACAGTCAAGCAAACCAGAGACGGATAGACCAACAACCGTATGCACCACCGATTCTATACAGGTAAGGTATTTTCTTCCTTTTAACCTCTGTCGTATTACTCGTTCGTTTAAGGCTTTCTGGTAACCAAAGCTGAAGAGCTTATGAGACGCGTAAAGAAGAGCAGGAAGCCTAGTGCGAGCTCACGTCCAACTTTCCCTTGACTGTCAAATGCAAGCAAGACACCCAAGGTAGGGCAAAACCTTTGAGGTACATGAGCTGCTGGCAAAGCGATCAATGAGGCTTGGCTGACGAACAACTTCCATGTATGTGTCTCAACTGCACTTAATCTTCGTTACATCTTCGGCCTCGGGAGACTTTGCTACCGGGGGTTATCATCCTGATCGTCTGCCTTCGTGTACACCTTCTCTGGCAACTTTGGGTTCTCGGCATCGCTGCCATGGCTTGTCCCTTCGATATCAGCTCCATCTTTCGTCCAGATCGTCCGTTCCACCAGCGTCTCCTCTGCAGGTATAAGCCAGCTCAGAATGGTATACAGGAAGATAGACACCACGAAGCCAAAGAGCCAGTCGAAGCTGTACAGGTGCTGCACACCCTCGGAAATCTTGACCGCTGGATAGCCACTGATTGCCAGGGCCATGCCGGGCAAGCTTGGCGCTACCGGAACGATGAAGGCAACAAAGGCCCGCCAGTTACACCCTGCTACATATCTATAGCGTCCATGAGGATCGTACAGGCCTGTTCACAAGAGAAGACCCGTCAGCACACGTTCGTGATGCAAACATGTCGCGCCTCGGACGATGAGACTTACCTGGCAGATCGTATCGCTGGCGCTTGATGATCCAGAAGTCGGCCGCGAGGATCCCACTAATCGGTGCAAGAAACACCGCGTAGGCGCCCATGAAGTTGAGAAAGGTAGCGGCGCTGGCCAGGATCTTCCAAGGGACGAGGACCCAGCCGCCGACCACGGCGGCCACCAACGACCCCCGTTTGATGTTGATGTAGCGTGGGAACATGATGGTCAGGTCGTTGGCGGCGCTGATGGAGTTTGCCGTCACGTTGGTTCCTACCTGGAGGCGTTGGGGACACACATTAGCATTGAAAACACCAAGTCATGCTATGCTGCACACGGGTATGTGTTGTTGTGCTACCCACCGTCGCGATGAACCATGCGAGCGCCGCAAAGAACGCGGCACAACGACCGCCTGACCCGTTTTCCAGCCATAGACTGACGATATCGAGCGGGTTCCAGAGATACTCTCCGTGAAACGTCTTCGTCGCCGATGTTGTGATGATGCCCATTGTTCCACACAAGGTGAAGACGAAGGGGACAAATGGAAGCTGCACCAGCTGCCCATTGGGGCTCTTACTGTACCGCAGGAAGTCAGGGATGTTCACTCCCATGGTTGCCCACTGCCCAGTGACGCTGGACATGCAACTCAACCAGAGCCAGGCGTACTGCGCCGTCCCCTTGGGAACCTCGGGCTGCAGCTTAAAGATCTCACCGCCGCCGCCGGCCTTGTTGACTGCCCAGCCCAGGGTGCCGAGGACGACGGCTGGGGTGGCGACGAGCTTCACGTAGAAGAGCGGCCGGAGCTTGGTGGGGTGAATGAGCAACATGGGCAGCTGGAGGATCCAGAAGAGAAAGAAACTGGACGGCCGTGGTAAGCAGAGAGAAGGAAGATGGACGGAACGAAACGAAACGAAACGAAACGGAAAGGCTCGTCATATCCTCTCGAGTGGGCGGGCCAACTTACGAGCACATCCCCATGGAGGTGATGCCAGCCGACTCGGGCAGGGAGTTGGGAATTCTCGCGTACGAAGGAGCCCAGGAGCTCAACATGATGGTGATGCAGTACGAACCGTTCGCACACTGGACGCCGAGCCAGAACATGGCAAGAACGGCCCGGCTGACGATGGCAAAGTACCGGAACCAGTAGCCAAAGGAGCCCGCGGCGATGACACTGAACGGCACATGCAGTCGACTGCCTATGGCACCGTTCAGAACCATGGCCACGGCAATGCAGGTCGTCCCCACAAACATGATGGGGATGCTCTCTCTCCACGAAAGGCCCACCGCAAGGATCGAGCCGGCCGTCTGTAACGTTGAGAGGTTCATGAGATCGCTGCTCCAGTAGGCGAGGATGGTCCAGATGCTCCAGGTCTGGTGCTCCGGTTTGACAGGATCCATGTCCTCATTCGTCTGGATGAGAGCGTTAGCCATCCCCGCGCTCCTCTTCGGTTCTGTTCAAGGGGGAGAGGGGGTTCGATCCTCACCCATACTCCCTCGGGAGCGAGCGCACTACTAGAATGCCGGGGGAGCTCCCAGGCCTTGATCGAGGTACATCGCAGCCTCAACTCTTCCCTGCTGAGCCCCTTCATCTTCACAAGAGGTTCAAGTGACGGTTTAGCCCTTGTGAAGGCGGCTGGCTGCTTCTGGTGATCCTTGGCCTCAGATGAAGTGTCGTAGAGGAGGGTTCTTTGGAACGAATTATACGGACGACCCTGCTGGGCTTAGTTGCGGAGGCCGCAAGCCACACCGAATTGGCGGGATGTTAAGACATTATGTATTCGTCCGCAAGCAGACGGCGTGATATGCAATGTAACCAACCGGCTACCATCCCGTCGAATATCCCCCCTCCCCAGATTGGGTATGACTCGGCAATGGCCCCGGCCAGGTCCGCGAGCTGTAGCCAGCAATGTGGTCGTTATCGATAGTTACCTGTACCCATCCAGTCACCCCGGGCATCCGATTGTCTCGACTTAAGCTGTCCAAAGGAGGCAAGTTGAGAGATGGCGGGCTCTCAGCAACGGCGAAAGGTGATAACGAAAGAGGGGGGGGTTGGACGTGCAGGGTTATCAGGGTATCTATGGACTAAGAGAAAAGAAATGCAGGGGGGGCTAACGCACCAAAGCGGGCGATGCATCCAATCGCAGCCAGCCGCCTTATCAAAAACTTGTGTTATTCCTCTTCTACTTGCGAGGGGTGGGTGGTTTGGAAAGAGACTCGGTGGCACTGATGGGCTCACTCACCTCTCTGCGTGCTGTAAGACAAGAAGCAGATACTCGGCTCTTCAACGCCTGATGTACTGGCGCATCACAGAGGAGATGCTGCCATGCCAAGGACTTATCTGATATGTTCTGTGTGGTCGAAGGATACACGCACGTCGGGTTTTGCTTACATGTAAAAAACCTGGCAACCCCTTGTCATTGCAAATTTTATGTGCACAGTGATCGCGTCGTCTTGGAGAATACTGGTCAACTTTGTAGCTTCTTACACGTAGCGGCGGTTCGTCGCCACGCCGAGATAAGCTTGATGAGGGCTGTCCCGGATGGCCTGGCCTGGCCAGCGTTGCAGACGATGGGTGTGCACACCAAACATTCATCATGGGTCAGGGAAGCCGGTGCAGAAATACAGAGACGTTAATTGGGCCAAGGAAGCTGAATTCAAGGTCTAGTTCTACCCTTTACATGTACGTGAAGGTGTTCCCTCTGCTTACACGAAGCGACGTGCCAGCTCCTCGAGGGCATCCTGCTTGTCTGAGAAGATGTTGATGGCCTGGATGAGCTTCTCCTCAGACTTTCCGTTGCCGCTTCGAGTGAAGGCGATACGCCACTCACTCTCATCACTCAACGCCGCTCGGAAGTCTGTGGTCCAAGGCTTGTCCGGCCCGGCCGCAAAGTACCCACCGACTTGCTCCGTCCAAGTCGATGCCGGATGCGCAGCAAGGCCCCGGAGAAGAGGCGGCGACACAGTGACGTGCTGAATCCCGGCCAGCTGCATCACCTCCGCAACGGACGTCAGACTGGCGGCGAGTACCTGTGTCTTTGCCTTTGTTTCGGCGTAGTAGAGTTGCGCCTGCCTGCAAAATTCGAATGCCTTATGCTCGTCGACGTAGCTAGAGTGCGTTTACAGGTCAGATTCAGCTTGGCCCCCATGGTTTTGACTCAGGTTTCTCGGCTTACCCAGGGACGAAATGAACCTTGAGCTCGTTGACGTACGGAGCAATGTAGGTGCAACCGGCATCGGCAGCCAGCGCGGCCTGCTCCATACAAAACATGGTTGTTGCAAGTGTGTGAATGCCCTTTTCCTCGAGGATGCGGCATGCAGCGATTCCTTCCCAGCTCGCAGGAATCTTGATGCAAATTCTTCCGGTGTCGAAATTGGGTTCCAGCTTCTTGAACGTTTCGACAATCCCTGATGGGGGGGGGGGGGGGCCGGTTATATCAGCCACAGTCGGACTGGGACGAACGAGGATATGCATGGCAACTTACTCTCGGCGTTTTTGCAAGTCTTCTCAACCGAGTACGACCACTTTGTATTGGTCTGGATGTGGAAGTAGCCCGTCAGATACGGAATGAATTGGAGTGATAATCTGACCATCTGTAAGAGTGTCAACAAGAGTATATACAACGGCATGTCCGGTTTCCATGAAATTATTGATTACCATGATGTCAACTGCTAGGAGAATGGGGTCGACGTCTGGCCACGCCGCCCGAGCCCAGCCATGGGCATCATTTACAGAGTCTCTGATGAGCTGCTCGTGATACAACAACTTGCCGTCAGGAGTGGTCTTTGTGAGTTCGTTGAATGCAATGGCCTGATTGGATGTGTGGTCTCTAAAGGGGCCCAGCTCTGCAGCAACTATGACAGTGTCAGAAACTTTTGGGGTCAACGCCTGAGAAGGAGAGCACAATACCATCAACGTCAAGAGTGTCACAGTCAACTTGGCTGGCAGACCTTAAAGCGTCCAATAAAGAGCCGTCCTGCGACGCCATTGTACGGGAATCGGTGAGATGGTCAGGCACAGAAAGCCAAGTGAAAATAGTATAATACTTTGCTGGAAGCAAGTTGATTTAATTATAATGAGAAAATGGTCCGCTCGGGCATAGAGTGGTCTTTATTATACGGCAAGGCGGAAGGCGGCGGAGATTCAGTTAATGTTAGAGTTGGAAAGGCGCCCCCCCCTCTCTGCCGACTTGAGCTGTGAGATTGAGAGGGACCTAGACCTACACTAAAACCCCGCACCTTTCTCTGGGCAGATTCGGCCGAGGACAACGACGATCAAGAGGAGCATGTTAAGCTATACAGATCCGGGGCCCCCAAACAGGGCTGCAGGCCATGTATACGCCAACAAGAAAGAGTCGAGTGGGACGGGCTGGTGTAGGACTTCCCTCCGGCATGCGTGTCCCGCATTTGCGCGCCTCTGCCAATGAGGGAACCGCAAGCGCAACGCAACTGCGCGCCCATGACTGCCAGAAACTTCTAGGTGCAGCAGAGCTAAACAGCCTAGCTGCTGGACACCGCAGACAGTTGTCATTTTGTGTTGACAGAAGAAGCGAGCTCTGGCTCTGGTGTCTGTGGCAGACAAGAAACGCGGGGTCCCAACGAAGGTTTTGTCTCACGTCATCCGTTCGCCGCCAGGCGGCCCAAGGCCAGACTGCTTGGCGTATGCGTTGCATAATTAGATGGCGAAGCCTCTTAACCCGCCCTCGATATTTTGGTCTTCTGGCTGTATATGTTGTTTTGTTCTTCCAGACAGGGAAGTAAGTGTAGAGTGTTGTGTTGAGTTCCTATGACTTGATTTTCTGTATCAGTGAAGCTATAATACATGGCATCCAACCCCCAGCGTGTGGAAAGCCAGCAAACAGCCTTGGATGGATCATGCACTTGAATTACCAAGTATGTATTACAGGGCGGTAGCAAGAGTACTTTGGGCTCTCGCGCTCTCAGCCACTCTTTTCTTTCTCAAACCCCTCCCTTGTTTGGTTAGGGACGGCAAAGTGTAGTGTGCGTAACGTTCTTTTGCACCCTGTTATTGGTTGTACACACAATGCCTGACTCTCAATGTGGCACTTACTATTGTTTCCCGTCGGCATTTTCGCTCCTGCTGAGGTGAGCCAGGGTGAGGGCCAGTCACATTGCATACTGTTTCTCTATGCAACAGGCCTCCCTTTGTCAATTTTGTCCCCTCGATCTGACTGCATTCGTTCATGGAGAACGATTGTTCTTCTTTTATCATCTCCAGCACGACACATCACAAGGATCTTGGCGTTTCTTGACAGAGAACAATGTTAATCTGCTAACTCCTTGTCGGACTTATCCTGGGTCAGGATCTTGGCTGCAACTCCCTCCTTATTCGCACCTAATCGGCTCGAGCACTGGGACTCAGCAGCCCGTTGGACGCCACAACGGTTCCCGAGGCCAGCAGCAAGCTCCAGGCCGCCTTGTGCACAACATGTGCACAACATGTGCATTGCTCATGATACCTCGAGTGTGTGATTATTTCACATCAAAAACGGACATGCATAGCCAGTGCTCATTCTCTCGTCAGTCCCCTTGTGGGCTCCCGAATAATACTACTGCGCGGAAACCGTCTACACTTACACGCAACGCTGCAAATGAAAGAGCACTGTTCCACAACCTTTACCTTGCTATTTAGCTCTATTATCCAATGGGCTCTTTCCTGATTCCAAAGTTGTGTAACTGTTTCTTTCCGCCATTCTGCCTTGGACGTGTCAGTGTCATTACCTCAATGAGTAGTCGTAACAGGGACTTCAATCATCCAACAAAGAGTGCCCTGTCATCTTCAAAGGGGGTTCAAAGAATCTCCAAACCAACGTCATCCATCGTCTCGGTCTCGCTGGCCTCTGACTACTCCCTTGTCATAAGTTCGTTGATATTTATAAAAAAGGCACTGTTTTGAATCTCCTTGACTGACACACAGCAACTCTCGTGCCAGCCATTCCTCTTTCCTTGGATTTCCACTGCAAAACTTCGTCTACTCCTACTGGACCGAAGTAGGCTTCGCCAGCAATTTGCAAACCCTCATTCCGCCATGGCGGAAGCTGAGATGGAGGCCCTCGAGCCCCAAGAAAGGTACAACGCTCTCATCAAGCCAACCGACGATGATTGGATCCGTGTCCACGATAGATTCAAGGATTTGCTTGCCCAACCTACTCTTCGGACAGAGCAGGTACTAGACTCGTATTTCACCGCGCATGAGCGGAAAATGTTCATGCCCGCCACGGAACCTCTGAGCTTGAGGAGCTGTCAGGAAGACAACACTAGACGATATAAGAGCTTGATCGCTGGTAGATTCAAAGACTGTCATCTCTCATTGGCGACCAAGTTTACAATGCTCTACTTTGGCCTGCCCGTTGAGCCAATCCTGTCGGAGCTGTTTGAGGGCGCAAAACCAGACTTTGACGTGGACGATGGGGATGAACTATACGACGTTGAGGTTCGCCCTCCGTTGCATTTTCTCACGGCCCACGATCAGAGAAACTACGGACGCGATCATATGAGAGGTTGGTCGCCAACTCAGGCGTTATAGCTAGTTACTTACGGTGTCTGCAGGAACGGAAGCTCACTTCGCCACCATCCCAGTGCCAGCTTCTCAAATGCCAAAAAGCCCCGTTGCCCAAGGACTCAGCCTCCGAGGTGGGGGCTTTGACAACGACGACGACGACTCGGAGATGCTGGACGGACGTATATCTCAAACCGTCGGGCAAGGACACCAGCCCACTTTTGGTGAGGAAAGCGATGACGATTATGAGGAGGACGATCTCAATGCTCCTCCTGTTATACCAGGATCAGGAGATCCGACCAGGCCGATTCGTACCAGTGGTTCTGATGATGCTCAGTACCGACTAGCCAGCTCGATACAGCGACCCTCAGTTTCGAGAATGAGCTTTGCCAGTGCCTCTAGGGCTGCTACAAGCGGACGCGCGACGAGGGTCCGGTTCGAAGAAGAGCAGGTTGGCACCTCCCAGATGCACGACTATGTTCCTCTCTATGGTTACCAGGGCCGGATCATGTTCAAGCCTGGCGACTTGTCCACGTTCGAAACTGCATCCAGGAAGCTCCTGTCCCTTCGAAGACGCGAGGGTTGTGACCTGGTGCTCGTCGAGTTTGATCAAACCTCCAGACACGTCAGGGCAAGCTTTCACGACAACATTCCTCTCAACCCCAACGGCAATGTGGCGAATCGCTTGAGGCAGAAATCCAAGCCCGGCATCGAACCTGTCTGGTTTGTGCTTCGTCGGGGCGAGTCGCAACCCGAGGAGTGGGAACCACAGAATGCCCTCTTCTTGTCTTCGCTGTTCAAGTTGAGCCACTTGGACGAGGGACACGAGAACGTCTCGTATTGCAACTTTCCGCCTCGAACCCCATTCGTTGGCGGCTCCAAGTCCGTAGACAGCATGCATTCTCTGCTTCAGCCCTGGGGCGCCAACCAGTACATGCCTTTCCTCGCCACGGCGCAACAGGTCCTGACGGAAACACCAGATAGGCCCGGGGCAAGTCATTGCGACATCGAAATCTCTGCCGGTGATGGGCGGACCAGCCCATATTCGATGTACTGGTATGGCGGCCTCGAGATGCACGCTGGCCTCTTGAATACGATGAATCCTTCCATCGTCCAGGGAACGCCGTTTGTTGTTCGAAGTCGACCATTGCCCGAGGACTGTATCGTCTTCTACTTACCGGGAGGCATCATCAAATCGGCTACCACGTCCGGGAACCGGCAGTGCCATCGCCGGGCAGACTCCAAAGACCCTTACCCCGACGCACTACAGAAAGTCAAGGCGATGACTGAGGATTTTGACATGCCCCAAGACATCTCATACCGAATCTGGCGCGGAACCGACTACTTCAACCCCTCGATCAAGAAACCTCTGGGACCCGACAAGCCAGTTTCGTGGGACCCTCGGGGCGGCGAGGTGCAGAAGCAGCAACAAGACCAAGTGAGGCTTTCCAGGTTTATCGTCAACGCTGTCGACAACGAAAGGGAGCCTTGTCGGTTCTTCGTCATCCAACCATCTTATGAGCGCAACGATCCGCGCACCATAGAGACATCGAGGAATGACAGTGGCTCGGCCGTGTTCCAGGGGGACTCGGATACGATGGAGACGTTCAAGGCCAAGGTCCAGGGCTTGTACAGGGACGACCCAATGATGCAATATGATCCAGGACAAGACAGCGTGCTCGTAGCGCCCATCCATAAGAAAGACGACTTCCGGCAATGGAATCCGGCACACTTCGTCCTGAGACCCGATGCCGCCGACTGCGATCTGGTCATGGTCGGGCGGCTTTCTGTCGCACAAACAATGCGTGTCACAGTCCTGAAAAACGACAAGCTTGACTTCGGTATGTGTGAAGATGACCTTGAGCTTCTGCGACTCAACTACTAACTCTCTGAAACATAGTCAAAGGCGTAGCTAAAGGAATGGACGAAGAGAACCAATGGGGCCCTCGGTACGGCCAGGTAACGCCTTTGCGTCCCGAGTTGTTTCTGCCACCGGTTGCCCAACCTGTCCAGAAGCAACATTTGGCCGCTCAGAGACAGCCAGGAGAAGTAAGCCGAGAGATGCCAAAGGCACCCGAACTGAATCCGCGAGAAACGAGCTGGGGAACACAGCCGAGCTTTTACGACAACGGCATCTACAACCCATCCTTCCCAATCAATGCACCTCCTGTCGAGTCAGTTATGCGGACGGGGGGGAGCCGAGTGCCCATGATAACTCGAAACGTGCTCACAGTCACCGAGCAACACAAGATGCAAGACGCCTTGTGGAAGACCCGCAATATGGTGTTGGATCGAATTTCCAAGTGCCCGTACGAGGGGTGCAACTTCAGTCGCCGCGTGGACGAGGACGAGAAGCTGGTGAGACATCTGGAGGAGAAGCACGCCGGACAGAAGTGCCCCTGGTGCGACGACCAGCTCTTCCCGCTCTGGTCTCGGAAACAAAAGGAGACACACTACAAGACTGTCCACAAGGACCAATTACGAAACATGTTGGAGCAGACCGAGAAACCAGCTCCACGCCCTCAAACATCCCAGACTTCCACGGCTGGACGACTAGACAACTTCAGTGTGCCATTGACGCCATCGCTATCTCCATTCAAGATCATGGAGCGAGCTCGGCCAGCATCTGGACCTCTGCCCCGACCGGCACCGCCGCCCAAGGCTAGTGAGAAGGAAGCAGACTACCGCTACTGCGATCGCTGTGGCCGAGATCATACGCAGCTCACGGGACAAGCCGAGCGGATTCGCCATGATCGTCTTTGCGTGCCGCTTGCCGAGGGGGGTGGCCTGTGTACATTCTGCGAAGCTTGCGGAGATGTCGAATGGAAGACGGAGCAAGATGCAAAGGAGTTTGCACCGTTTGACGTATATCCACACAAGTGCCGCGGCACCGATCATCGGAACAAGCCGCACTGCACCAAGTGCGGACTCTCGATGAAGAACATGACGGACGAGGTGATAGACAAACATCATACGTACTGTGCGGGTTACTACGGCACCATGGGCTGTTTCTGCCCATACTGCCAACGCCACTTCGTCAAGGATAACACGCAGGATCCAATCCAGGATATCAAGAAGCACATCTCGGAGTGCAAGGAGAGAGACGCCGGGAAAGCGACCCCCTACGAAATCTATCCAGAAACGTACTGGAAGGACCAAGACGCGCCTGCAGACCCTCTGTACGTGGGACGAGCTGCGTCTGAAATGCTTGTGAGGAGACAGCGTCGCCCCAACGGGCCTACTCGCTACCTCAGCTTCCCTCTGATGTGGTATGAGAAGTCTGGCCCGGTACCGACGCAAGATCCCCCGTCCGAATGCAAAATACATGCGTGTCGCGAACCCCTTTTTGGACTGACGCCGTCGGAGGTTCTGGGGCATTTCGAGAAGAACCACGGCGGTCAACCGCAGAAGCAATGTCCGCTCTGCCACCTCTCGTTCAGGAGGCCCAAGGATGAGCGCGAAGCAAAGCCGGAGCTCGGGGAATGGGAAGACAGAAAGGCTCAAGTCTCCCACATGGAATGCCACGTCTACCAGCTTTGGGATCGTTTGGCTTCAGAGGGGCCCCCGCCACCCACTACAACCCGCGAGCCTTTCTACGCAGGCCACAGCCTCTGGGACCCCGATAACGAGAGGGCTCTGGACCGACGAGACAAACGATGCCCGCACTTCGACAAATGCGGCGCCATGGTAGGCTTCATGAACCAGAAACAGTGGAATCACCACATGGAAACAGCGCACGCCGCCGAGGACTTTGAATTGCGGGTGCCGCACGACAAGAGGGCCGACATGCGGATTGCATTCGAAGAACGGAGACGACAGAGAGAACGTGAAGGAAAGCAACCCATGGCAGGCCAAGTTGGTCCGGTAACGAAGCCGAAAGAGTCGGGACATGGGGCGGCGACGGGAGCTTCTGGACGAAAGCCCATGACTGCGACTCCTGCCATCCACCCTCAAGAGCAACCCAGAGCTGGAGGGGCCCAAGCAAGAGGTGATGTCCCAAATACCAATCGTCCGCTGCCCGTTGGCCCTCAGGGAACTCGCCCCGAAGGAACTGCTCCTAAGGCGGGCCGCCCGGAGGTAGCTCGCTCAAACAAAGAAACCGAGACGCAGGCGACCGATCTTCCCAGACAAATCGAGGGCCCAGCCGCAAAACCCAAGAATCTCACGGAGAAGCCTAGAAAGTCCACGGGCAAGACGGAGGGGTCGTCGAAAACGGCGGGGAGGCAGAAGGGCAAAGCACGCGGCAAGCCGACGTTGGGCCAGAAGGCATCTCAGGGCTCCAAGCCAAAGAATGCGGCTCCGTTGCCAAGCTATGACGCAGCCGACGACTTGTACTGCTCGCGTTGCTTCCGCAAGGCACCCAAGAGAGGGTCAAAGGTTTCCGACGGCGATCCGACAAGACAGGAGCAAATAGATGTGAGTACTCTGCGCGACCCTCAAGCACCGTTGTGGTTGACGACCAACTTACCGGGCCTTTCTCTCCCCGTTCTGTAGGCTCACTCGGATCGGGCAAGAAGCTGTCGAATCCGACCTCAACTAGGCCGTGTCAAGTTCAATCACGATGGGAAACCCATCTTGCCGAGCAGAGTTGGTTGGATTCGAAAGGATAATTTGAAGTTCAAGGACATCAGAGACGCCTTTGTCAAAGACAATCCCCAGCTCGAGAAAACTATGTGTCCAACGGATGCACAATGGAAGCGCACGTATTCGAAATGGACGCACGATCCGAACAATGAGAACAACCAAGACGTTTGGGGGCTGCCTTATCGTCCCCGGAAGGACCAATATGCGGAAGACAGCGAAGAGGATGACGGAGAGGAAGATTATGTAGAGGGAGAGGAAGATGAAGGGGGCGAGGACGAAGATGAAGACATGGGCGAGGATGAAGAAGAGTCGGAAGGGGAAGAAGTAGCCGGGCCAGAGGGAGAGCAAGAGGACCAAGGGGGCGAGGATGGTGGTGGTGGTGGGGCAGAGGATAACCTGGATAGCCGTCGCAAGAAGAAGCGTACGCTGTTCCGGGGGGTTCATACACACGATCCGACTTATCGTGATCGCGGGGACGGAGACGACCTGAGTGAGGAGGATCCAAGCGAGTTGGTGCCGGAGAGCGAAGGCGAGGGAGAAGACAACACTGAGACTGGCGGTGGGAAGCGGAAGCGTCATGCCATGGAATCAGAGGGTCAGGCGCAGGTCGACAAGAACAAGACGCAAGAAAGGGAGCGGAAGAAGGTCAAGGTGTCTGAGGGAGGCCAGGGCAACAAGCTGTAGAGCTCGGATCGTTTATTGCACGGGGGAAGGAGGGGCTTGCTTACTCGGAGACGACTCGGAGAGTGCTTTTTGAACAGCTGCACGCTGAGCTGAGAAAAGCGGCTGCGTACTTGGCTTGATATATGTGTTGCGCTTTTCCTCCATCATCTCGAGAAACCGGTGTAATAGAGGAACATGACGCTGCCGCGTGGGAAGTGGCTGCTGCAGTCGGGATGCAGTGAACAACAGCAGTTGAGAGAACGAACAAGATGGAAGGGTATGCCATCTCTCCATCGCCTCGGTGACTAATCAACAGGGACCGGGACGATGGTTGAGACGTGTCGGGCTCGGGTTGTTATGGGTCTTCGGCGTCCACGTGGGCGGACTCGCGGCTTTCATCGGTCCCCGTCCGGGTAGCAGTGGGGTGCGGGCGGGAGACGTCGTTTGACGACGCACGAACGGCTCTGGTTTCGAGTTTACCATCGGCTGAGAGATTTTGATAGCGTAGGTAGAGTGAGTGAGTTGGGTTCCAAACACATGCTGTGTGTGTGTGTGTGTGTAAGAGAGAACATCTCCATCCGTTGCTCGCTTCTCCCTTGGTGTGGTACGTACCACTCGCGCTGCAGTTTCCCCATACCGAGCACAGGCCATCTCGTCGGCGCCCACGGGCCACCAGTGAGAACAGTCAGCTGGTACGTACCGCCATTGCATAACTCTTCGGGTGCATATCACGTTTTGCTATGCAAGCCACATGACTTGGTTTATGAAGACCAAAGTCCCCACCTTTTGACTTTTCTTCCCTCACCACCAAAAGGTCAAAAAGGCGCAATCACGCCATCGCCCCGGTCAGTCACCTCATCGTCCAAGCTCCACACCAGAGCCGCGCCCTCGACGTCGTCGTCCACCAGACGAAACAACATCTTGCCCGATCCAGCCATCACCTTTGCCAATGCCTCCAATGAAAGCGCCGCGGCGTCTGTTTAGCGAGCTCTTACGGCTCCCGACCCGGCGGCCCGTTCCTCTCACTCCTCCTCGGCCGGGATGCCGCCTCTCGCATGCCTCAGCTTGCCCAAGACCTCGACCGACATCCGCCTCGCCCGCCTCCTCCTACCTGTACTCCCCCTCCCACCCCTCCTCCTCCTTCTCGACGCGCTCGACTAGTGGCCGTGATGAGGGCCAGGAACAACTCGGCCATCACCCAAGTACCCGCCCGGGCGCCGAACGCGACCCCCCGCGCCGCAAGGGCCCGGCCACCGTGAACACCCTGCTCGCTAGTGGCGGCCTCCTCTCCCTCTTCGTCGGCCTCTCGGAGCCCTTCCACCTCCTCCACGAAGATGACGTGGTGGATGCCTCCGTTCCGGCAGCCGTCGCCGATGGCCGTGACCCGTCCCTCCCCCGCTTTACCCTCTCCGAGGTCCGCAAGCACGATGCCAAGTCCAATAGCCCCTGGGTAACACAGGGCGACAAGGTCTACGATATAACCGAATGGGTCGGAGCTCATCCTGGAGGTGATGTCATTCTCCGCGCTGCTGGAGGAAGCATTGACCCTTACTGGGACATCTTCACCATTCACAAATCGCCACACGTCTACGAGATCTTGAATCAGTATCTGATCGGCCTCATCGACTCCAACGACCTGGTCGACGGCAAGCCCGCTACTCAGGAGATAGAAGACCCCTTCAAGCACGACCCAGTCCGTGACCCTAGGCTCATCACCCTCACCCCCAAGCCTCGCAATGCGGAAACGCCACTCGAAGGCCTTGCTGACAGCTATCTCACTCCTAATGAGCTTTTCTACGTGCGCAACCACATGTGGGTTCCACAAGTTGACGACACTTCCGACTACACCCTCAAGATTGAACTTCTTGACGGATCCGTCAAGGAGTACACCATCGATGACCTCAAGACCAAGTTCAAGCCTACAACGGTCGTGGCGGTACTGCAGTGCTCTGGGAACCGTCGAAGTGACATGACCCGCAATGCTCGGAAGACCAATGGGCTCCAGTGGAACGTCGGCGCCATCTCCTGTGCTGAATGGCAGGGTGTCAAACTCTCGGACGTCCTTGCCGATGCCGGCCTTCCTGTTCAGCAAGCCATGACCGGCGATTCGGAAGCAAAGCACGTTCAGTTCTCGGCTCTTGAGGCCTATGGTGCATCCATTCCCATCGAGTCTGCCCTCGACCCCCGCGGCGACGTTCTGCTAGCTTACTCAATGAACGGCAAACCCCTGCCGCCAGACCATGGCTACCCGCTCCGCGCTCTTGTGCCTGGTCACGTCGCAGCTCGATCCGTCAAGTGGTTGAGCCAGATCACCATTTCCGACGAGGAGAGTCACAGTCAGTGGCAGCGCAAGGACTACAAGTGTTTTGGCCCCAACGAGACAAGTCCTGACTGGGATCGCGCAGCGCCCATTCAAGAGATGCCCATCACCAGCGCCATTACGACCGTCAGGCTGGGCGACTGGATGACTGTGGACAAGGACTCAGCATCGGTCCCGAAGAAGGATGAGGGCCGCGAGGCCTCTCTTATGGGATACGCTTACTCTGGCGGCGGTCGCAGGATAGTACGCGTCGACGTGAGCCTCGACAATGGCAGGACATGGGACCAAGCTGAGCTGCTAGACGAATACGAAGCCGCTCCGCCCAAGGCTGGCCACAAGTCATGGGCCTGGAAGCGCTGGAGGTACGAGGGCATCATACCCCTCGGCGAGCCTGGTGATGGAAGCAAGCGGTGCTCTACTCTTCTGGTCAAGGCGACGGACGAGGCGTATAACTCGCAGCCAGAGAGCTACGAGGCCATTTATAACCAGCGAGGCAACCTTGCCAACGCCTGGCATCGTTTGAAGGTTTGCTCCGAGTGTGCCAACCAAGCTACAGTTGCTGTCAATTGAGAAGTAACGCGGCGCGATTTTGAATGAGAGTTGCAGGAGAGACGGGGCCGAGATTTCGTCGAGAATGGATCGGATCCCGCTCCCCCCCTAGGCGTCTCCATCCCCTTCTGGGAACGTATGTTTGGATTGACAGAGGCAGGCGTACAACGGAGTTGCAAAGCGAGGCCGTGTGGCTGAATATTCCTTGTTTCACTTCATTTAGAGCCCGTGGCCGCGGCCCGGCATCTTCATCATGACCCTAAGCTTTACTCTACTTTCCTTTTCTTTCCTTTACTTCACTAGCCATATTTCATTAGCGATTTAGAACTGTTGTCGACATGAATACACCATGCTTTCCTCAATTTTGAGTGGTATTCGGAATCTTGCCTCACCCTGCTCCATCTTTGTCAAGCGCAATGGTGTTCCGTCATACTTGAAGACACACGAGCCACGTGCTATAACCCAGACGTGCGTCATATTGTGACAATGGCCAGCAATATGCAGTAATGGCCACCTCAGTACAGAGAACATCGCAGTCCATGAACATGGCTTAGCTCGGAAAGGCATAGGGACGAGCAACACACAGGCTCGACTGACATGGTCGCTGCTTAGCCAGCCGACCATCTGCATTCCGAGGTTCATGTCCAGCTCCCAGCACAGATAGATGCAAGTCCAAGGAGCACGAAAGAGTGGCCCCTGGGACATATCAAGGTGACTAGAAACAGCGGGCAAGCCAGATCCCGACGAAGAGAGACAATATCACACTTGCTCCGCCCACCTCGATCATCCTCCTCTTCACCCGTCGAACGTCTGTCTCCGAGTGGTGTCTTGTCATTTGTCGGCGCTCACCCACATAACCAAGGAGATGCTACATAGATAAAAGTGCAACAATACGTCTATCCTTGTCGATGGGGAAGCCACACAAACTCATCACCAAACCCCAGGATTGAACAAGATCCTTTCATCTCACGCTAGACAAGAAAAGCATATGCAAGATGTCATTCGAGTGAACTACTACGTCTTTTTGACTGCGCTGAACCTACTGCGCGTCCCCTTTTTCTACATGAACGCCGGGTAATATACAACCTTGCTCACCTCCCTTTGCCAATTACAAATCCGGGCCATCAACCGAGCATCAGTGGCCTCGTTTACACGCGAGCGTCTAGTCATCATCAGTGTATCTGGGTCCACTGGCCGCCGGTGTCTCGGGAGCACCGTATGCAGCAGGTGTGGGTGCACTGTAGTAGGCAGATGACGAGGCGAAGCCGCTGGCAGCAGGAGTAGGCGCACCCGCAGCTGGCGTTGGAGCCGAATCGGCTCCCCATCCGCCTTGCCAGCCACCGCCAGGAGTCGGAGCACTTGCGGCGGCCGGCGTAGGTGCCGAGTAGGCACCGGGAGTAGGGGCGTTGAGAGCGCCTGGTGTTGGTGCACCAAGCAGAGCACCGCCAGGTGTCGGCGCATCGTAACCAGACTGGCCAGGCGTGTATCCCCACGAGTCGCCCCCGCTGGCACCGGGAGTCGGTGCAGAGCCACTGCCATACGCGGGTGTCTTGGAGCCAGAGCCCCAAGCATCTCCTCCTCCGTATGCCGGTGTCTTCGACCCCAGCCCGAAGGCATCGTGAGCTGGTGTCTTGGCGCCCGATTGCCATGCCGGCGTCCTCGATCCTCCTCCGTACGCAGTGCGGTTGCCATCACCGTAGGCAGTTCGTGAACCGTCGGCCCAGGCCGGTGTACGAGACCCAGAGTAGTCTGGACCGCTAGACTTCCAAGCCGGGGTACGCCCGCCAGCCGGCGCAGGAGCTTGTCTATGTTAGCGACACGTTCAATGAAACAAGGGGCGTTGGGCATTCGCTTACTTCTTGAACCCCAAGCGGGCGTTCTCTCTGGGCCGTTGGAAGCGACTGGTGTTCTACCTCCTTGCCAGTCCCCATGTCCACCACGACCGCCACCCGGAGGGCCGCTGTGACCACCACGACCCCGACCATTGATTTCAATCTTGGCGCCGGTGATCCTGTCCTTGAAGCTCAAGTGATCCTTGGGCACGGTAATAGTCTTACTCTTCGTGTGCAGCTCCACTCGGGCGTGGGTATCCGTAGCGTCCTTGACGATGCCCAAAAGACCCTTGTACCCGCCCTTCCTGATGATGACAGTCTTGTCAATCGCACGATCGCGTCCTCCAAAACTTTTCGGTGGCGCCATCTTGCTCTCGGAGCCGTTGGGGTTGCGCTTCATGGCAGGGTTCATCTGATCCAGGTTGGGGCCAGCCGAAAGCACACGTCCACCCTTGGCCGCGATTGTGTTGACGTTGCCAGCCTTGGTCACGAAGACACCGGCGTTCTCGTTGCTGTCATTGTTGTGCAGGAAGACATAAGCGCGATGAATGTGGATGATCTTGCCCTGACGCTGTTGGCCACCGTACTCTCGAACGACATCGTCAAGCCTGATTTCGGAGCCGTTCCTATCCGCAGCCACGGCGATTTTCCGCTTGGGGAGTTTGTTGGCAATCTGCGATGGCATAACTTGCCGCGTGTCTCCGTTCTGGTCGAGGACGACCACCGATTCGCGATCAACCTTAACAATGCAACCGACGGTGGTAGGATCCAGCTGAACCAGGTCAAAGAGCTCGTACTGTCCTAGAGAACCCTGGCCACCAATGTCACTTGCTTCGCGCAAATCCTTGCTGAAGACGGTGACTTCCGTGTTGGTCTGGTCTGTCAAGAAGGTGACCCTGTCTTCCGATATCTTGACGACCATACCGACCTCGTCACGGAACCGGCTGCCGCTGGTGACCTTGACGTGATCTCCGACTCTGAACCGCTTCCTTAGGCCCTTGGTAGGGACTTCAATGACTTGGCCCGCCAGGACTCCCTCGGTAACTTGCATCGTGACGATATCGCCCTGCACGTTGGTGGCTTTTCCAACAACACCCTTCTGCTCACCTTCGTAGACCTCAATGATATCGCCTGGCAGATAAGCGACATTGATGTTGCTGTCCTTGAGGCTGGAGGCAAGGGCCTTGAGATCGAGGTTCTCAGTTCCGTCCTCGGCACCAGAGGCGAATCTAGTGACTTCCTCCAGGGTCGGGTTAACGTCTGTAACCACCAACTGCTGGATCTTGATATCCTTGACCTGGAAGCCGTTCTCAAACTCGTCGCCCATGTAGTTCCAAACCTTGGTAGTCGGGTTACCCTGAATGTGCCTGGGATGTCGCTTGCGAGCTTCAGTCTCGTTAAAAAGACGTTGAGGAGGGCGCGGTCCGGCCATGCCAACAGGCCGCTTTCGCTTGCCATCAGAAGTGAGGGCGGCAAGAGCGTCATCTCGCATTCCGTAATCAAGACGGGGAATGAAGCGGACCCTGGCTTCGAGTCCATTCTCGGTAACATCGATAACCTGGGCCAAATCGCCGGCGTGCTTGGCAGGTTTACGAAGTCTGACCCAAGCGCCAGGCTCCAGAGTGGGTGTCTTTGTGACACGAAGCAAGTCGGGCATGTCCTTGATGTCAACGAGGATCATCTTGGATCGAGGGTAGACGTTGAAC
This sequence comes from Colletotrichum cereale, assembly GCA_034509685.1. Lineage (NCBI taxonomy): Eukaryota > Fungi > Ascomycota > Sordariomycetes > Glomerellales > Glomerellaceae > Colletotrichum > Colletotrichum cereale. The sequence continues at coordinate 2,271 of JASUDE010000089.1, read as the reverse complement.
ATGCCGTCGAGTGCAACCATGATATCGGTAGAACGGTTGGCTTCGACATAGATGTAACCCTTCATGACGGAGGTTGTGCCACCACGCTCAAAGGCCGAGATGATGGCCAGTTCGTCCTTAGTGCCCATCCTTTCCTCTATGCGCTTCATAATGGAGAAGACAACCTCTCGCTCCTTGCCTTCCTTGCATCTGACAGCCCAGATGGTGGGGTCATCAACACTGGGCATCAGCAGGCGCTTGGGGACGACGGCGGAATCTCCAAAGCCCTTATTCGGGCGGCGGTTGCCGTAACGCTGACGGAGAATCTCGGCCTGCTTTTCGGCGTCCATGCTCGCTTCCATCTCGCGACGACGGTCGAGTTCTCTGTGACGTCTATCATCGTCGAGGCCTCCACTTTCGGCAATGTCGTCGGGATGGGCGTTGTCGATGAAGTCCTCTATCTCTTCGCCATCTTTCTCCTCATCCTCGCCGTCCTCTTCGTCATCAACCTCGGCTTCGATATCGAAGAAAGCAGCGCGGCGGTCCTTTCTGCGCTTGCGACGATGTCCCTAGGTGTGGCAATGTCAAATTCTGACCTTTGTTTTAAAGCAATATGAGGGGAATAGATCATGTCGCAGGCGTATGCGGCTGCCTGACGCGTTCCAGATGTATACGCGGACGCTGTGAGACGGCGCAGGCAGGGAGGTTTACCTGTTGTACGTCGTCCTCGTCTTCATCATCCTCCTCCTCCTCTTCCTCCTCTTCTTCTTCGTCATCGTCGTTTTGCACAACGTCATCTTCATCTTGTCCCTCGTCCTCGTCATCGTCAGGAATCCTCGACTTTGAGGGAGCAGGAGCATCATCGTCGTCGGCAACGGGGCTGCTTTTGCGTGCGTGCTTGTTGTTGGTGCCATGATCGGGTTCCTCATCAGACAAGTCGGCCGGCGCGGGATTGAAATCATCCTCCTCCTCCGAGTCGTCGTACCGATTGTGGTCGCTGGATGCCATCTTAAAGACGAAGGGGTTCAACTCGCGATGTGATGGAATTGGAAAATGTGCCGGGGTGAGATTGGTTCGACGTGAATCTGCCAGCCAGCAGAGCAGCAAGGAAGGGGAAAGCGAGTCCTCTCTGGTCTTTCCCGATGGGGAGATGAACTTTTCAAAGAGGTGGAAAGGCACACCAAGATGCAGGAAGCCACGGTGGATCTGAACTTCCGGGCTGGAGGACGGGTGAAATGAGCTGGAGCAAGGCGAGCAGAGGCAACGAAGAGTAGAAAGCTACATGGCCTAAGCCAAAGCCACGGCCAGCCGGCCAAGGTCGGCGCGACAGCAGTCCACGTCCGAATCGGGACTAGTGGCCATACGCCCTGACTGAGGCCTGAGGCAAGTCATACCACATCTGGACAGCCACGCTACTGGGACGATATCAACATGGTAGGTAGTGTACCTAGGCAGGTACGTACCCAGAGTAGGGACTACAGACTGCATCAATTTAACTAGGTATTGAAGAGTGTAAGCTAAAGATTTATAATTATATAACTAAGGCTAGTTTATACTTGTATAAAGTACAACTAGTTATAACATATAAAATACTTATTTTTAATATTCATAACTAACTTGTGTTTTTACCTATCCCTTTCCACCTGGATATGAAGAGAGACCGATAATATAGACGACACTGTGTGCTCTTGTCAATATGGACTACTATGGTACTGATGTTCCAATAGAGACACTGACTTGGAAAAAGAAAAGCAAAAGCGATCGGTGAAGCAGACGCACGCCATTGGTCTCTGAAATTGGCGGAAAGCGTTGCAGTAAGGTATCGTCTAATTCGGTGTTCCAGGTGCTGCTTCAAATGCCCAATACCTATCTTACCAGCAGTTACATCGGCTTACTTGACGACTTGCGTCACCTGACTTCCTTTCTCCAAAACCTCATACCTATTGCCATGGCAGGTGTAGCCTCCAACAACTCACACCCTGCGTCAACCCCATCTCTTTGTACGCTCCAAGAGTTTCTGCTCCATCGCAAACCGCGAGTTTGAAAATGCCGTCTGAAAAGAAGAGTAGGGCGGTCGTCATAACCGAATTCGTCAATGTGAGTCCTTGATCCAGCCAAAGTCAATCAGACACCAGCGAATAATCACACATCTCCAGCACCCACCCCCTGGACTACCTCCTTCTCTCATGTTCCCCCTCCAGTTTTCATGGATATGAATTTCCACTCTTGGTATAGTGTTGTTATTCGTCTTAGGGAAAAGAAAGAATAAAGGGGGAGCAAGGGAGAGAGGGG